>UXSR01005339.1:58479-103458 GCA_900604375.1 Mesocestoides corti | reverse complement strand
TGGTGGTGGTGGTGGTGGTGGTGGTGGTGGTGGTGGTGGTGGTGGTGGTGAAGACAAACGACAAGCCATAAAACTCACCCTTTTTTCCTCTTCCGTATCCCCCACGGGCTCCATTTCGAGGACCTTATGGTAGTACGGAATGGCGATGTGGCCAAGCACTGAAACGAAGCGCAACAATTACTCTGGTTGACAGCAACTGGCTAAACCATATTGCAAGTACTTCCTGCAGCAGTTGCCGCAAAAAAAACGGCCACCAGGTCCGCACATACGACACTAATATTGATGAAATCAGAAAGTGTTAGAGTGCTGATCATTCCTTCCAAAAGTAGGCACTTATTCGACAAACACAATCGAATGACGTACAATGGCTACATTGCTCCGGCAAAAAGCAGAAACCGGTGTACTGACGCTGCATAATCTATCACCAGTAACGCCAGTGAGGAGCTCTTTGAAAGGTGACCAATCACTAATTAGGCATTTAAGTAAGTAAGTCATGTTGAAAGGGACTCACTGCACTGGTGGCAGGCGCGCGCGATGTTGTAGTAGGTCTCCTGACACTCTCCTCGCAACTGCCGGTATTCACCCAGGAAGCCAATACACTGCAATGCAATATTAGACGCGATGGTGTCATGGGGTTGACGCGGTTCAAAACTGCCCAACGTGTGTTCCGTGCTAATCACCAGTGAACTGATTCTTACCTCCGGTCACCTGACGTCAGTCTGACGTCTCATGATTGGCTGGCTTTTGATCGATTGGTTGAGACGCAGAGAGGGTGACACACACTGTGGTCTCATCGCTGCTCACTATCACTAAGACACTAGCTTGCGATCCCTCTTTATGCATACTTACAGCCAATCAACACCCAGAACCATATGCACCTATGAAGAAGCGAATATAGGTGACCCACGTACACACACAAATCCCTGCAGACTACTAGTGGTGAATCAGTAGCATGTCGATACTAACTCGGCACCGTGCCACATTAAACTAGAGCTTGGAGGAATCGCCTACCTGAAGCACCGTTTTGTGACGCGAAAACAAGTGTTTGTGGACAGAAATGTTTAGAAAACAAACAGCCAGTAGTAGGGCGATGAGGGGATTGTCGGGAACGCGAGAACGAATGTCAGCCATGAGAGCTAAAAAAAACGCAAACACATCAGGTTCAAGCAGGCCAGATTGGTCGACTAATCATTAGCAGGGGGTGCAGCACGTACCGATGGAGTAGCGGCTCGATCCCCGCGCCATGCAGTCACCACAGCTCATAAGGAAAGCCCCGAGGTTTTCTCTGTCCTGCAATTACACAAAAAGCGGGCATCCGGTAAATTAACCCAATCAGCAGGGCCGAGGCAGGCCAAGTTAGCGCGTAAAAATGGGCTTGCCTTGGCAATCCGTCGAAGAAGGAACCTTGTGAGTCGGAGCTCACGCGACGTAGTTGACGCGATGTTGAGGAGATTCCAGTACTGATTTAAGTGCGAAAACTACAAAGAAATGTAAAGTTAGCGTTTCCGGTCTAGAAAAGTATTGCAATTATGATGGCCCGAATCCCCACTACACACCTCGTTGCCGCCAAAACCACGCTTACTCGGTTCGATTTTAGCCACCTACGGGTATGTTTCGTCACTGGGAGTTGTATGGGTTTGGGGTAAGCATAATTATGCCGATGAGATTCATGAAACTGAATTTGAAAACACAGAGAAAGCCGATGAGAACTCGTTTAGCGTAGCAGGAGACGAGGGAGTGACACACACACACACACACACAAAGCGCCAGACGAGCACACCCACCTCTTTCTCGATTTGGCGCAGAGCTTCCATGGCACTCTCGCCATGGCCCACCTGCAGAGCGTTGCTGATGTAGAGGTGGGTGATCATTCTGCGGCGATAGGGCGTCTCCACGATCCAGGGCAGAACGGAGGCCCAGGAGAGCACCCTGTCCAGGGTGACGTAGTCCGCCCGCTTGATGAGGACTTCGATGACGCGACAGCAACACGTGGCCCAGAGGTCCTCGGAGGAGACCCGGAGAGCTGGGTCCGTCTGCTCGTCCAGGTGAGCAAGCCCTTGTACAGACGGGTGCCTCGTCAGGTAGTACTGGAACATGACCGCGGCTGCAAACAGAGCATACACACTTTCTACTTGATTAAACAAAGTAACAAAGTTTTTTAAATACAAAAATATCTCAAGCAGAATCCCATAACACTACTGTATTTGATGCAAGATGAGAAACAACTCACGCCCAGGTCGATCACAGGAGTACACTTGCATTACATCGTGGAAGAGGAGACGACAGGATTCCTCGAGAAATTGGTCGATAGTAGAGGGAGAGTCAAGGAGTTTGCATCGCTCGAAGGCGAGTCGCATGGCGTTGGGGTCGTTGCAGAGCATTCGCGCCGAACTCAACTGCCGTGTGTCAACGCTAGGTGCAAGCGAGACAGCCTTGTGATTGCCCGTGCCGTCGTCGTCGTCGTCGTCGTCGCTGTCTCCGCTTGAATGCGAGTCTCCCCTACACGAAAAGTCGTCACAATCAGAGCATTCGGGGAATGTGGCAGAATGCCGACGTGTGTCAGCGACAAAATAAGCCCAAGACCCACATATTCAGTCGCTCCACTTCAGAGTACAAGTCCCCAGCCCCATCGCTATCACTTGAAGTGTGCTCCGCATCTTCGGCGTCGTCGTCATCGTCGTCGTCTTCTTCCTCAGCGTCTTCGTCTTCCTCGTCGCCAGATTCTTCGTTATCACCGGACGCGCGATGCTCAGACTTGCCTCGGACGTCGGTGCTCGCCGGGGCCATTAGGAGGGACGGTTCGAGAACCTTAACAAACAGTGCGCGCGTCGCTTCAAAAGTGAGGCTGACCACACACTTTATTAAGTGTGTGACTTACCTTCTACAGATGTTTTCTTCGAGCTTAAAGTCATTTTTAAAATAGAAATATTTCTGCGGTCTTTTTTGGCTCCTAAAGGATCACACGAATGGTTTCAGAACTCCGAACGACAAGTCTCCGTGAGTTACATAACTTCACAGAATAGCAAAGTTTACGATGGCAACTGTTAAACAGCACACTCGATGGCACTGCATTTTATACGAATTCCAATAAGGAAAAAAATGCCTCTAAAGCACGGGAATCAATTTGTAGTGCTGCCTACGTGTTGCATGAAACGCGTAATTACTGGTACAAAAGCGTGAGAAGTGGCGCTTTTGATTCTGTTGTCCACCCATGCCGCGGATGGCAGCCTCGAAAGTTTGACAATACGGAATCGCACGCTCTATTGGGTGAAGACTTAATATAAAAAGGCGAAAAGAGCCTGCAGGTCAGTTTGGAGTCACCCAAACAGTTACTTCTAACTAAGCGAGTAGCAAGCAAGCGAACACAGCAATCGTGAGCAAGCACGACGCAATCGATTTACGTGAATGCACTTCACGCCACTATGTTCGTTCAGAGATCGACATTAACTGATCCTGCGTAAACCGACAACTTGTTGCCCGAACAACCACGCTAATACGGCGTCAATGAGTCAGTCGAGCTACGCATTAGCTCCATCTTCTTCCTCTTGGGGGGGGGTGCCGTGTCAACGTAGATAGTCCGCCTTGATGTGGTTTTCAAACCGCAGTGGGGGCCGCAACAAATTCAAAAACTTCGAACTTGGCTCCCCCCATGTGTGTTGACCGAACACAATAACGTAGGACGACGTTTGAACACATGCCTTTCGCTACTTGCCTGGCAAAGGGAATTATTGTGGAGAATTGTGACGGGTGATGAAAAGTATGTTTCTTTTGCAAGAATCCCAAGCGTAAAAAGTCGTAGGTAGATCCTGGGCAACCCAGTACGTCGACGTCGAAGCAGGACATCTACTTGAAGGAGGTTCTCTTGTGTATCTGGTAGGACATGAAGGCTGTATTTTATTAAGAACTGGAAACGTGTTAGGCGGTGCCTGGGAAATGCTACAGTCGACAATTGAGCAAACTGAGCGAAGACCTTGATCAGGGAAGGCCAGTTGCTGAATAAGGAAGCAGATGAGGCATGCTGCGGCACGACAACACTCGACCTCGCGCGACTCAGAAGACCCTCTTGAACTCGGGATGGGTAGTTCTCCAAGACGTGGTATATTCGCCAAACTTGGCCCCATCCCACTAGCATTTGTCCCGGTAAATACGGCAGCAGCACGCCTTAGTGGATAAACAGTTAAAAACACTGGACAATGTGTCTAAATTTGTCGATGATGACCCTATTGCTTCGAAGCTTGCAAGTTTTTTTCGCGACGACATTCGTGCGCTAGCCGAGAGTTGGTGCACGATCAATATTTCCAAGATTATGCTCGTTATTAGTTATTCTTTTATGCATTAAATGCGTTCACGAGAAAGTCGGTAACACCGCCGTTACCTCGAGCGAGGCCTTCTCGTCACCAAGTCGTCGCAGCAGGTTGCCCAGTGCCAGCCTGGCCTCCGTGCAGCGAGGGTCGATGCGATTGATGACGTGGCGGTAAGTGGACAGGGCCTCCTCGTGCAGGTTGGCCTCCACTTGAAGGTCACCAAGGAGGCAAACAACCTTCGCGTTCTACAAGGGCAAAACACGCCTGATGTGAATTGGGATGGGGGCGCTCACCAGTCGAGGAAAGAAGGCACAAACTGAACACACGGATTTGGTTTTCGGCGAAGCGGCGAGCTTCTTGGCAATCGTCAGTCCTTCGGAAATCAGACCTGAGGCCTTGCAGGACTTGGCCAGGTCGAAGAACAGACCGTCGTTACGGCGGATGTCACTCGGAGTGATGGACGATAGGAGGGAAGTTAAGTGGTCCTGTAAAAAAAGGCAGAGCGTGGAAAGAGAGTATCCAATGGGAACACAAGAAATGCGTATGCAGGTATTCACCTTGATAACGGCACTCAATTGGTACTTCATGATGAGAATGAAGAATCTGATCATCACAGCCAAGTCCATATCCTCCACAAGCTCACACCTACAAAGTAAGCGAGTTCATGTAAGGTCAAGTAGAATGGAGAATGCAAGGGTTACACGGATGAACTTTTTCTTGGTAGCTGGTTCTAAGCATCATCATCATCATCATCATTTCAGATGTTATTCCTTTTATCCCGGTTCTAATTGTCCAAGCCGACGTCTTTTGGACTAGAAGGATAGTCACGAATGGCTTGATTTCCCCAACAAGACCAAGAATGTGGGAATATCCACCACCACCTCATTCTTAATGGTCAAAGTTTTGTCGTTGAAGTAATGAAAGGCGGTCAGGCGTCTTGGGGTACAGGGCGCGTAGAATCTTGACGCTAGCATTTCTCTCCCATCGCATGGGACAGAAAACCAGCGAACAAATCCAGCCCCACGAAGGGCAACAAGGAAGCGTGCCCCGCGGACTTCAATTCATCACACAAGTAAAAGCAGACGGCCTCATTACTTCACGACAGGATGGCCATTTAGCTGTTCATGGTTTACGGTTTTACTGAGTGAATTATTACAAGTGGACGGTTAAAATTACCTTCGAATGGATTCCATGACGGTGGTGTTTGAGGGGACGCGATACGGCGATGCGACCTGTCCGTTCTCGCAGATGAGAGAGGCACCCCAATACATGAGGAAGAACTACGTGAAAAGGAACCACTGCCGTTGATAAAGGTCGTAAAACAGGTGGCTGTCATTCTTCCCCTAGATGACCAGCCCGAATTAGGCAAACGACTCATGGGGCATAGGGAGCAAAGTAGTTTGAGATCACGGTGAAAACATTAACTTGAGTGTCTTGCCTTTACTTCAGGAAAGACACAGCACGGAAGCCGCGTCGTTCGAGGATGCCTGGAAAGTTTCAGACAGGCAAAATGCCAGCCGTCGTGAAAATACTCTACAGTTGAGAGTAAGGCCAGAACGAGAGAAATGTGCTGAAAGAAACCAATCGAAGTGGAGGTGGTGCAGGTGGATTACCGCGGCGACCGAGGGGACACGTGTGTGTCAGTTTTCTCAGTCCCAACTACCCCGAGCTGGTTAATCGGACTAGTCACTTCGTAAAACTTGCCCTCAGAAAGGGAAGGTGTGTGAAGCCAAGGTTGTGGGTGTGAGATCGCGGCGTGAAAATGCGATAGTGACACCCTCATACACCTCTACCTATTCACAAAGGCGGTTTGAATGTAACACCAAAAGCTGGAATAATTAAATGCTAGAAATGTGTTCAAGAAAAACTCGTAAAATTTCCGGGGTCACACCCCAAGAAGAGCAGAATCTAACAAACCTTAAGCGACTCCTCCGGACGATCCCCCTCTTGAAACAGGTCAAGCACTCGGAGTTGGTCTACAAGAAGCACCGATGGACGTGTGAGAACTCGATTTGAACACCTCTAAGGGCTTAGTTGAATTCAACACATCCAAGGGGCAATAAAGTAGACGCACAACAACCCACGCCCCAAATCGCCGAATATGGGCAACTAATGGCACCAGCATTCGGCATCGGTACTTGCAGAGCAGAAATACTCACAAAGTGCAGGCTAGGAATACTAGGCATAGCTCCACACATGCTTGTATTGATGCGCGTGTGAAGCCAAATAGTCTTGTTTTGCAAACTGACTCAGTTGACGAGCCTTTAAGATGTTTGTTATGGAGTTACTTCAAGTGGTTCTTCTCATTTACTGATAACGAGGCCAGGTTTCGGTTTTATCAAGATGACAGAACATAACTACTGGGTCATGTTGTTGGATTAAACCGACCGGAAGAACATTTTGCCTTAGTTACTGTCTAAAGTAGGTTTCGTGGAGGGATAACTTCTAGTAATAGGAATGGAGATGTGAAACTACACAACACCAGCTAATAGGAGTCCTGTTACTACTAAAATTCTAGTTAACAGCCAATGTAAGAACTCAACGCTAAGATAACAGAAGGTATTTACCTTTAGCAGGACATATTTCCGGAAGTTTCTCAAAGGCGAGTTCGTAGGTCCGGATACAGCCTCCTATGTCTCCAAGTGTCGCAAATTCCTGGTAAAAGCAATAAATCAACGGCAAATAGTAGAGCATTCTGGAAATCCCATTCTCGGCAGTGCCCACGCCTAAGCCCACTCAAAGTGAACGAAACAAGCCAGAAAGGTTTGAGGCACCTACAGGACTTGTGGGTGACTCAAAACTACTCATTTTCGGTGGGAAAAAAGAGGTCTCACCTCGGCGATTTTGACCATCTGATTGTAGACTTTGCGCGAGTCGACGCCTTTGGCGAAGAGGAGGGCAGTCAGACGCACACGAAGGGCCTCCTTCTCCTGACCGGTTGCCATCAGCAGCCCAATCAAACGATTTCGCACCTGCGAGTCGTTCCTCGAGCATCGCATTGCTGAATGCGGATAATGCATATACAAAACCAGCAGTCAAAAGCCGTGGGCACGAATAGTCACCAGGCCGTGCGAAAAACATGGACTTTTCAGCTAGATTATGTTGGGGGCAAACAGTCCATTCCAAAAAGGTCCTGATGAATCTCTTTTTAAAAAAGCATAACGAATTCGGCTGTACGTCCGTGTTGGTTGTGATTTCAACTAAATCGCCACTGGAGTAACTTGCACCAACGACCAAAGTGCAGTGAGATGAGACGGCACATAAGCGGAAATATGCGGTTTACCATTCCGAGCGTAGACGATGGCCCGTTTAAGGTCCCCGTCGTCCTCGGCGAAATCGACCAAGTTCATCCACAGGGTGGCGTCCTTCGGATTCCTTTCAGCTGCCTGCAGCATGTGCTGTGAGAAGTAAAGAGCAAAGTAGTGCAGGACACCTTGGGGAATGTGGTAAAAAGCGTGCTTTTTGTTTATGGTTGAAAGAAGAAAGAATGTGCAAACAACCAGACAAAGCTTACTTCCTGTGACTGTTGTCGAAGTCCCTGTCTGTAGAACATGTCGGCCAGAACAACGTGTGGAGCTGAAGCTTGGGGAGCTACAGGGAAGAAACATAGTCTAACCATTAAGCCAACATGCTGCTCTACGGGTTGGGTCTTCGCAAGTAGCATTAAGAACCTCTAGCGACAGCCATCCTCCTCCCAACCGAAATTATACAATTCTAGGAGCTACATTTGGTGGAAATAGAAGTAGGTTGGACTAGACAAAGTACAAAACATCGCGGTTAAACGGAACTAAGTTCACTGAGGCCGAATTACCGAACACTAGTTTGTGCATGGGCCGCTATCAAATAAATGTAAGTTATAGCAGATTAATGGAGGCTCAAAACTCACCGGAGTTGATAATGTTGAGGCAAATCTCCTCAGTCTTGACGAAATCACCGTTGTTTAAGTGCCTTTCGGCTTCGCCCAGGTAATTAGCCAGTTCTAACTTCAAATCCCACCTCTAGAATTTGAACAAAAAAGAGGCCTCATGTTTTGTGCACACCTTATTCAAATCCCAAACTCCGAAACAAGGTATCTGAAGATTATAGGGTCATGGTATCTGCCCATATTAAGAGATCATCCTTAAGGACTACAGAAAAAGAGGTGATAAATCAGATAACGAGGCTAAAATACAGACGGGAATAAGCATTACCTGGTTAAGAATTAAATTACCAACTGATTACTTTCATCTTAAAAAATAGGGGTATGGGAAATCAGAATAAGAAAAAAAGATGGCAAGTACCTTGCGTGGGGCTGAAGATTTGGTCCTCCGCTTTCTTCTAGGCGCTTCGTCTTCGAAGTCGCTTTCAGCAAAATCTACACAAAACAAAAAAATCGAAAAAAATTCACCTGTAAAGTATCTTACTGGCGAAATTAAAGCGGCCGTGCACTCGAATCTCAAGCACATTTGTTCCTATGTTAATGAAGCGATTGCGAGTACCGATACCACCTAGTCTAAACGTTAAGCACCTACTACCTGACAAAAGAAACAGTCGATGTACCACAAAAAAATATCAAATGGAACCCATTTGATGATATAACAATGTAAATGCATTCCTTACCAGGATCATACAAAGGATCCTCAAATTCATCTCCTGCTTTCCTTTTACGAGTTTTAGAAGCAGACAGCTCCCGTCTCATGTTAAACTTTTTTGAGACCTTTCTGTCATTAACTAAGCTAGGTTTTGTGTGAAGTTGCTTTATGAGTTCCTCGAACGACATGGAGCCATTTATGTAACTGCTGTAGAGTTGTTCCTCGTCCCCATAAGATACCGCCAGTGGTTTTGGCGTTGACCAAGACTCTGGATTGAAAATGTCCGGATTTTCATTCGAAGACGGCAAAGGAGTTGATTGTATAATATTATCATCCTCTGCAGCAAAAGTACTTGAGGAGAAAAATGCCTAAAAAGTGAAGTCAAATAATATTCTGGGGTTAGATAACGTACCTGAAGATCTATAATCTCATATAGAGACTCGTTTGTAGATATAGAGGCGACTGGTTTAAAGTCACCTGATTCTTCATCCTTCGTATCTTCCATGATCTATTCAAGAAATTGCATTTTATGTTTTTGTGCTCGCATTTTCAAATGGTTCGAAATAGATTTTTCATATCGTGATTACTCCACACATAAAAATCCAACTGTTTGCATTTCGTAAATGGCAGCAATCCTAAAGTGCGTCAGAACTATCCGACCAAACCACTTGAAACGAATGTTTAACTTTGATGTCAAAATAGATAAAAATGGCAAATACACTTGATAAATTCTAGCAAAGCATACTCCTAACAAGTATCTTTCGCGCAAGTATGCCTTACACCCGACGATAAATGGAGATGAACGTAAAAGACATATTCTACACAGACGCAAATGAAGCTGAGGCTAAAGAACCTTCTCCCCAAAGAAGAATCAACGCAGTCCATTGCAAGAACTCCATCCAGTTATCAGATTATGGAAAAGCCAATCGAACTCACCACATAAAACTAAAAGATTGACCTTGAAATGGAACAGTATTATTATCATTATAGGGTGAGAAGTGAAAGGTTGCTCTTGAAGCTTGTTTTGTAACCTACTTTCTTACAACATCACAGTGCAAAATTTTCAATTTGAAAACATGTAGAAAAATACCTGGTTTATTTTCATTGATATTTTTTGAAGAAATCATTGCTTGCTGAAAATTCATTTAGTAGTCAACAAATTTTTTTTCAATGAAAGCCAGCAGGAAAAGTGCTAGCGAAAAAATACTGAGTCATTAAGCTTTTGTGGCTTTGTATATGCTAATAGTTGACACTGTAGGCAACTGTTAAATTGAATAAAACCACAGATCAATTATTTGGGGACAGACCACATTACTGAAAACAAATCGCATTGTTCTAGTTTTGACCATTCGAGGATATTACTATTTTACAAACATTTAAATTAATGGAACTGTTGTGGACCTTCACAGTACTTGACCACATTGATCATTCTGGAATTTGCAAATGCAAAGTAACTCTTTCACCCAATATTGTATGTAAAAGTAACATTTTTAGTGAAGGTAATTTGGAAGAATGCATAACCTTAATCATTCAGTAGCAGTGGGCTTGTCCTACTTCATCGTTTACCATTCCTTCCGATTTAACCTCTAAAAATTCATACTAACGTCTTCGTCTACGGTTTTTTTAAATTTTTGATGATTCATATATAAAAACTCAAAACTTCGAGTTCAGGCCATTCTGATTTTATTGCCTGGGCTGGATGTTCCTCGATTTTTTTGCGAATGATCTTGTTATCTATTTTTTGAATTTCCTTATTTTTTTTCACTTGTCGTCTTTTATTTATTGACTTGACTTTTGGTCGTGGGTAACATCTGAATTTATGGAAAAAAAATTGCTTAACGTGGAGGACTTTTTTGCCCGCTCAACTACTGGTCATGCCT
The DNA here is from genome assembly GCA_900604375.1 of Mesocestoides corti. NCBI lineage: Eukaryota > Metazoa > Platyhelminthes > Cestoda > Cyclophyllidea > Mesocestoididae > Mesocestoides > Mesocestoides corti. The sequence continues at coordinate 92,703 of UXSR01005339.1, read as the reverse complement.
CTGTCGCCTTTGCGATCATATCTTTTTCCTGGTTGCACCGTAATTATATAATATTTTGATCTGACTTGATTTTGATTTCCTTATTGGGGCCTTTGCAATCTCTAAGCCACAACCAATGTTCAACTTTTAAAATGAGGTCTGGTTTATCAGTTTTTTAATTTCTATGTCATCTGGAAACACGAGGCTCCGATTTTCCGTTTGTACGACTGTCAAGTTTCAATGTTCGACAGGAATCCAACTTAATAAGAGCTTATTGTGGGCCTCGATTACGCTACCCTGCAACCCGTGATGATGATGATGATGAAAATGTGAGTGGACATGAACACAAACGTATCAGAGTTCAACCAAGTGGGTACTGTTGTGTCATGTGTGCCTTTTCGCGTCTGTAAGTTTGTCTTTAGATGTGTTAAACATTGTGCGTCATAAATGTGCTAACATCGAGACCTCGGTGAATATAATCAGATGTAATCATAATCTAGGATAATTGTTTGTACTAATGAGGTGTGAGTTGAGGTTCCGCTTGGCGAATAGAATAACCGATTTGAAATGTGTGAGTAAGCGTGATTCCCATCAGTTCTTCTCCCTTACGAAAGTGTTTGGTTCCCTGGTAAGACATTTACGAAATGCACACCAGTACGTCTCAGTTCCAAAGTGACAATGTGAGAGGTTTAACTTTTGACTGTCTGAACCCAAATAGCTCCCCTTCAGCGTTCTTGAGTGCCTTTAGCATACAGCGTTTAAGCCGTCACGTAACCTGCGTATGTAAGTTGAACAATTTATAAACTGATTTTCAGGCTGTCACTAATTCGCTTCTTAGTTATCTGTTAACAAATTTTTCCATAAGCACGTAGCATATTCTAATCTAATAGTAGTACGTAGTCTGAACCTTCACCTGATGCTCAAATAAGCCTGTCGCAAAATGCTAAAACTTCAGCCTTTCACCGGATTTATTCGAACTTCCTTAGACCTCAGTCGATGTAGTACGCCTGACTATCTTACGACTAAATCGGATCATGTCTATTATTCCACCATTTACAAGTTTGTCTTTTCTGAAAAAACGATAAAGTTAGTGTGTTAATGTTTGAAACAACTAATTGCACCAGTGCTTGCTTATTTAAAAATATGTTTCCTTTCATGCTTCCCTCATTGGTTCTTTATCGGACGCAGAGGATATACTACATATCAAGATCATGCCAAGCAATTAATTTAATGCAGTGTACCTGTGTCCATTTGCCTGTATTACAGGAGCTTTAATAGGAGATCATGTGAAATCACGTGGATCTTATCAGATAACATCACAATTAGTTATGTGACTTTTTCTTCTTCAAAATGTCAGAATTTGCAGAGAAGTGCATTATCTATAAAAAAAAATACACCATTTCAGATGGCTGATTTGAAGTTAAAACTGATGAGGTAATTCAGCAAATTCACTTGCTGGGAAATCACGCGGATGATTCAACTTATACGAGATTTTGAACCAAGTTAAGTAACCCAAGATGGGTGCCATAATACATTGAACAACACGAGCAGTACAATGCACAACTTAAAATAAATCCCTAAGAAAGCAATGTGTGCTGTCGAATTTAATTGCCTCTAAGTTTTTAGGCATTTTCCTCTTTGATTATCTACGTTAAAGGGATTTATATCCCATCAAACTCACCCCTGCTAATAATTTTCTCGCAAAAATGCCGAATTCTCTTTCATCGACCATTAGGAAATATCGTGTAAGTTGGCTCTTCGTGGAGTTAAACGATGGACAGTCCTTTTGAAAGCTCGAAGTTACCTTCCGGCGTGTAGACTTCAAGGAAGTCAGCCACACCTGAAGCCGTATTTAGGAACATTTAACTGCAAATTTGCCAAAGATGCTGTCAAACGACTACTATAAATGGCTATCCAAGGTGGCTTTTTCTGCGCTTCAGCTGATCTAAGTTTAAGTGAGTAAAGAAGGTGTTTCAGCAGATTTACTCCTTGAGAGGATAGCGGTTGGTCTTCTTGTGCCACAACAACTCCGGTACGCTTTACAAAGGCTCAATGAAATTAAACAATAAAACTAAAAAGCGACAAGTCTTTTAAGAAACCCTTTTGGTGTATCGAGTGATCATTGGTATTGACGTGGTAAGACTTAACTTACTAGCACTCTCGTAATACGGATATCAAGTATTTTGCTGGAAAAAAAGCCAGAAGAGTGAACTCATTTTGAACTCTATTTTCCAGATTTTACACATCGCAAAGTAATTACCACAAATTGTGTTTTTCCTCTGTGAAAAAGGCAGCCCACAAACTTGTTTGATTTTCTTTATTAAAACTTCGGTGATCGTTGCTCCTTTCTAATAATCTGAAACGCTAGGTTTTTCCACATTCCGGTCTTCTGCCTCACTTCAAACAAGTCTGCAAACTTCGATCTTCAGCGCTTTCTATTTCCAAAGTTAAGTGTAACTGCCTGCGTAGGAATGCGTCCACATGATAAAGTGAACCCAACTCGCCCATTTTAGAAAGTCAATTAGTCCCAATTCGAGTCCGCAAAAACTCACTCAACATGTGGACGTCAAAGTTCGTTTTAATCCCTCCTCCGCAAACCACACAGTAACCAGAGCCTTACTTATGCTGAGTGACAGTTTTTTTCATCAAACAGGCTACTTCATCAGACACTGCCACCACCTGACTCCGGTGGTTTTTTTGTCAGCGTCCACCCACGCAGGCACCCGTGCCAGTTAATTTTTGTCGCAAATCAAAATTGGGGTAGAGTCAAGGTTGTTGTTTCACTTCAGGTATTTTAGGGGCATAAATAAATGTTTCATCATGCAAGCAATAGTTCCGTCTGCCTTCCATAATTCCACACAACGCCGATTTGGTGTGAAACGTTCATTATTAGTGCTAATAAAAGGGGAAAAACGCTAAACTCACAGATTATTGGTTTCCATGTAGTTGATTTTCCAAATTAGGGATTTCCAAGTAGGGAAATTGCGCAGAAGATGTTCCGCGAATTTGATTCGCACATTTCATACTTCCGCACGACTCTTCATAAATTCAATTCAACTGCAACGTTCGTGCCTCATTTATCCTCCACGAAGGATACGGGACACGCACCTTTCATCATTCTAGGCCACGTTGTAAGGAAACTCGTATGCTGTCAATTCGGATATTGCTAGAGCATAGTATTCCCGATGACCTCTTCCAGCTCATAGTCCAGTCATTGTAAAAGTTTAGTCAGAAGACAATATCTTGTGATCATGTGCGACATTGCCGTGCCCTACCACATTCTGGCGTTTTACTCGAAAAAGGGATCCATTTTTGTCTCTCTTTCGGTGGGTTTAGAGGTGCCGTCAGGCTTTAAGCGCTTCTCACCTGGAGTCCAAAGTTTTCACAAGCCCTTAAATACTAAAACCAACCAGACAAGCCTTCACTCGTCTGACTCTTGATCTTGATTGGTTCTATAAAGAATTGGATTCTTAAACGCTTTCTCTCTATATTATGAAAAAATTTCTGCTTATAATTTGGTAAAATAAAGGCCTAGACTCTTACATCACGTTGTGATTTTGTGTGAAGAGAGCCCACTTCAAGAGACAGAATGCTTTTTTGCAATAACGTGTCTTATTTGCTCGAAACACTTGGAAATACTTTTTTTCCATCTTAGGCGAAACTGTTGGAAGCACTGAGTGACTGAAAGTCGTGGGAAATAATAAACCCCAAAGTTATCTATTTTCAACGGTTTCCCTGAAGCTGTGGTGATAGATTTGATTAAGGGTTGCTGAGTGAGCAGTTCTTCTGAGATCAAATCGTGATGTGCATCAGAGGCTTGTTCTTCAATCCGCCTGGGGCATTTCTGCCTTGCTGTGACCAAATATGCACTTTGGAGGTAGCCAATTGCCTCACAGCTCTTCATCTAACATCGTTTATTTTAGATAATTGGACTGTGTGCAAAGTGGTATTCAGTCACCTCAGGCTTATCATAAAGCTATACCAACACGCTCCAAATTTCTTCCACATCATCGGCCCATTCACGTTCAATTCAGCAAATAACCAATAAAACATGCTCTAGCCTGACAATTAGCAGAAATCAAACGATAACACAAGTGGCGAAATCCCGCGTTATCTGGTGTCCACACGGTACCTTGGAAAATGCCACGACTGATCGTCTTATTAGTGCGGAAATCAGTGATCTGGAACCAGCGAATTTTTATATCTGGCGATACAGCCCCTAAATATTCTGAAGTCGGGTAAGTAATGCTTTAAAAATTTTCTGGCTAGGCTAATTCGACTGAGACTCCTTCAGGCAAGCAATCAATAAGATATGATAATCGATGTGGTTAAGAATGACACCTCCGGACACAGAGTGGCTGGAATTCAATATAACCAAACTTTGAACACTTTAGTTTGAAAATAAGAAACTAGTTTGAATAGCGATACTTCTACAAGGCCTCACTTACACTCGAACCACTGTAAAAACAGGCACATAACTCCAGTTTAGTCGTAGTGTTATCATTTAAATTTGCACCATTACTTCAACTCAAGTCAATCTAACTATGATTACATCCCGATAAAGAAGACTCGTCCTGTTGCACGCGACGTGACTGCTCCCACACACGAGGTTTTATTACAGTGAAAAGCACTGGTACTTTTCATCAAAAGTCAGCCCGTGGCGGCAGTCATGAGACAGGGGGCGTTTTGGGTGAGTGGGCGTACCGCCTCGTAATGGGTAATGCGAAGAACATTTGATAATTTTGATTTTCATAGGCAAACTTTCACCAGGTTTGTGCAAATAATCAAAAACCACGTCTAAGAGATGAGGCGACTGACAAGCCAGCACCTTTAGATTTACCAAAGCTTCCATAAAGCACCAGCCTGATAAAACCTCCTCTTCATCGTAAGGGCCTCACGCTGAAGTGGTTGTCACAGCACAACATACCTACTTTGTTGCTCCGTCAAGGCTAAAGTTGTCGGTAAAACAACCACACTTACTGATTTCGGTTGGGAAAACAGAGTTAGCACATGCAAGGGGGCGTATCGCGTGACGATTTCCAATCCCTTTGGATTGACTTTCATTTTTGCCGCCCCCATTCACGCTCGCACCTCTATGCACACATACTTCAAGCGCATGTTCACCAGAAAGGTCACCCGTCTTGCAAGTCAATAAACGGTCCGACTTATGTGTTGCTAATTTATATAATTTTTGGGCCATTGTTATATGAGGCAAACCAAAACTAACTTTTACACGATTCACCAATGTCATTTGACATCAACACAACTGCCCAATGAGGTGCTAAGTTGGCGTTTTCTCGATGATGACGCGAGGACTATGAGTTCACACATGCCTGGAGGACGTTTGTGTGGCAATTAGCTGAACCGTTTCAACAAGTTCTTATCTTCGCACACCAAATCTCATTACCAAAACTCACATCAACTCTCATCCAGTCAAGAGCTCGTCAGCCACTGAGAAAATCGCCTAGGAAATCAACAGACAGGTGGATTTCCCTTGTTACATTTCTTCCGTCAGACTCTGAATGCATTTCTACAAGTTCACGTTGTACGTGGCCTAGTTACTGCTTCTGTAATTGTCGCGTGATGCATATTTTGTCGCCTATTTTTTTCGGTTTGAAGCATTGCATTCGAATACGACGACAGCACTTCAAATCAAGTGCCACTATTACTATGGCTATAAAAAGATCTCCTTCGAGTCCGATATCATGCTGCGTGTCACTCACGTGCTATTGCAGTGTGCATTAATTACGCTTGTCTTCTGTCAGACCATTTGGGTTTGGGGAATCGGAAGGAAGACAAGACTAGACAGGAGCGAGAAACTGTGTACCTTTAAAATCATGGTGGTTAATAGATCGCTGATTGGACTGCAGTTCAAAATTGCGTTCTTCGCTCGAGCAATGAGGCTCGCTTCCATCAAAAATGTGTCGTGACAGCCACATCTACCGCCGTATGCTTTCATGTGCATACAAAAGCTTACCTATGGAGAACAATAAGGTCGAAAGCAAATGAAGTACATATTTAGGTGGAATTATATTTGGCGTGCGAATTTTTCATGTGATCCAAAAGAAGTGGTGACGGAAAATGATTGGTCGAAGAGACGGGGCTGTCATGTGTAACCAGGACTACGCTCCTCGGACTAAATCCAGGTGTCTATCGCTTCTGGTAATCGGTTTTCTTGCATAATCTCGAAAGGGGCGCACTTTTGGTGGGCACAAAAGGGTAATCGAATCGATTTTTCGAAAAATTTTTTATGACCACAAAGTTGTGTTGAAGTCCTAGCATTCCAACTCAACGCTGGACTTTTGACGACTGTTCAAACAGAGAAAACGCATGATTTGAGCATTTGGCAAAAAGGATTCTCCAAGGAACTTATTATTTTGATTATTACCTTTGCGGTAATCGAAACTCATTTGTATCGATTTACGTCACCTGAACAAAATTGCTTCCCACTGGGGAAACAAACTTCGGAAATTTAATGACCTTGAAATCATTTTGTCACTCGGGAATTGTTATTGCTACTAATATTTGACGTAAATTACTGTTTTTCTCTAAAAACGAATTAACGAGCTAATCTTGGGGGTTTTTGAGGTATTCCGATTGGTTCATGTTTTCTAAACAATTGCCCAATTAGCGTATAGTAATGGCGACAAAACTTCAAAACCGATTACTGCATTTGGTAGCAGTGAGGTACTGTGGTACTCATCTCGTGACGTTATTACACATGCAGAGTAAGGTAAGACCAGTAAGCGAAAAGTGTAAATTCAGTGACCTTGACGTCTTCTGTTTGATTGGCTATCCAAACTGGCTAATAACCAATCAGCAACTGCTAAATAGAGCATTTCATAGTACTCAATGCAGAAGCTGTTGAGTGGGCGAGTTTAATAATACGCGGTCATTTTCGCTGCACCAATACATACTGGTAACCAGGTGTGGTGTCAGACAATTTGAGAATAAAGTAGCATTTTTACTTTAAAACAATTTATCGGAGCATAAATTAGTAAAAAATTACGGGGCATCTGGGTAGTTTAGAATCAAACAGTTTAGACAAGCAAAAGAGCTTTGAAGTAGTACGCAAAAGTGTTCTGAAGTTAAGGAATTGTTTATTTAGGTGCTGGTACGCCAAAGGTAATCACTAATTACTTTGTGGGGATGCATTCCGATGGACATTCCATGAGATAACCAAGCCGTGGGTTATATTCCAAGCCGGACATCCATCATTGGAAGCCGTGGTTCCGGTAAGGAGTTGCAAAGCTCAGATCGAAGTTCGTGAATAAATTAACCTTTATTAAATACTGGAAGTGGTAGGATGTCGTCTTTTTGGAATTGTCCTTATCGACTACCTAAATAACTTTCCGCTGCAAAATTCCCTAAAGTAGACCTTTTTTGCCTGCGACCCATATAGAAGTAACAGGGTGATGTACACCTATATTGGCACACCTGAATTCAACTTTCTTGACAGTACACTACTCGCGACAAGAAAACAGCGCCACAATAAACCTCCAACGATCGTTTGGGGCAACGTAAAGCTTGGATTCGCTTCCACCCAATCTACTCCCCAATCGGGGAGTTGGGGTACTAGGTGTGCTCCCACTCGTTGTAATCATATACAGTCGCCGCAACTACCAAAATCACCATCATAGAAACGGGCTGTTTTACCACTTACTACTTTAAAAAGCTCACTTTTCTGCACCAACAATTTTCGCGTTTTTTAACTAGGTAAAGCGAAATAAAGCACCAATCTACGTAAGCTGATGCGAGATTCGGTGATTAAATGAAGAAAATACAAAACTTCAATAATCATAAATGTCTCCCTTCCTGCAACTATTTATTAGGAATTTTACCTAGAAAATTCGTCTGTTTGTTAACTTGCTTGTTCTCAGGTGGAAAATCCCTTGGGTTTAATTTCAGGATTTTTAAAGATAAATTCACGAAGCGAGTATTTCACGATCGCATTTTCCCCATAAACGGCACCTATTTTACCCGGTCCAAGATTATCAGTATCAAAAGCATCCTTAGATTTACGAATATTCAGGAAATCGTATTGATTAACACATGACTAAAGGTCGCTTGTGCTTCACCAGCAATTCGAATTATTCATGTTATAAATTTGTTAAAACCGGGGGGATGGTTTTGAAGAATATTCGACTCTTGTACATGCATTAAATACTGCGAATAACACGATTGAAATTTTGAGTGCAAATTCAGGACACTGGGCTGAATCAATATCGATTTAACATAGACTCGAATGATTTTTTTGTCATTACCACCACGTAGGATCGATACGTGTTTTACTTGTGGCCCAATTCAACCCCTATTACAGACTAAACTTAGAGTAATTTTTTTTTAAAAAATATGCTTTTCCACCAATATCAAGTGGCTCTTTCATGACATTCAAGAGGTCATAAGTTTAGGATCGAAATGGATTCAAACTCAAGGTAAAAGGCGATAAATAGATGAGAATAGTGGTCCCAGAATTCAGGGCACACAGAACTGCAAACGATATTTCCACATTATAAAACTGTAAAAAAAATTGCTTTGAACACCGGATTTTGGAAAAAAAGCCACAAAACGGGTGTAATTTTAAATTTAAAAGTAAAAGCAACCTCCTTGCAGGTTCATATTCTCTTCCTCTTCCTGGGCCTTCTCCAGGGTCAATAGGCATGCCAATATCTGGTTGGAATTGCTCAATAAATTGCCGCAAATGCAGTCGTTTTTTGCTGCAAAATTTTGGTATTTAAAACACAGTTCAATAACGGAGTTCGCAATTAACGAAGCATGAAGAGTTCGCCAAAAGTGAAATGACAGTAGGACTCTATGCAACCCTGTTTCTACTCAACCGAATTCAGCACGTTTTTTGTCTGTGGAATTCACATATTTTCTTTGACTACTTTGTGTATTGGAACGTGAAGTGTGCGTTTATGTGTGTGTGCGTGTGAAATTATATAAACGCTGTTGTCTGTGGAAGGGCGTGCACACATTCCCTAATGGATTTCTGCTGCTTAAAATAACCTATTCAGTGTCAAGTATGCCCTAAAACGTGGCACTCGTGAAACGTAAGCTAAAAGAGTACATTTAATCCGTCTCGTCAGTACTTGACAAGCAAAATCGTCGTTTTTGGTGATTTTGCTGGCCCATTAAAAATCACGACGCAAGTTAGTCCTACAAGGCAGCACGTACCTAGATGGTTGTCCAACCATGCATCATTTTGTAAGCGTTCATTAAGTAAAACGACAAGTAAGCCACATTTAATGGATGACGCGTCCTCTACGAAGGGTATCATAATAAACTGACAAAAACTAGTCCTTTACCTTCTCCAGCTGCTCCTGAGACTGTTTATAATCAGTACATTCAGGAATTTGTTATTTTGAGCACCACCGGGTGTAGAATCCCAAACATTGACATCCAAATTGAAATCAAACGGTTACGATGAGCTGGAAAGGTGGTTGCTGTGCAGGAAACGCACTCTATTAAGCCCAGCGTCATAGATACCTGAAAAGCCACGTCACTCTGAAAGGCACAAACCAAAAAAGGCTGTTTTCCTGGACTTGGCAGAAATAACTTGCAGTAATGGTAGTGAATTTTATTACGGCGCGCAATTTTTGCCGAATGCACAACTTAAAGCCACTGAGCATAAACCAGTGCGCCAAGCCAAAAGTCGTGGGGTATTTCCGCATCTTTGTCAGTACGTGGACGAAATAAAGTCTTGTTATTACTTCGTACGTTAGTTGATGTATTGCCAACGAGTAAACCCACTGATAACTTTTGGCTGTGATTTGATTGGGTCTACTAATGTCCCGGTCCTCGGAATTTTCCTGAACACACGAAAACCATCTGTCGCTTTGAGTGAGGTTCGAAGAGGTGCGAAAAGTGTGTTTTGGATGAATACTCGTAACAATAAAACAGGCTTTTTATTAGGCCACTTTAACACCTAAAGAGAACAACCTGGGCGAGATCATACCAGTGAGTAAAATGACATGGAGTCAGCGTAAACGTTGCCATACGGCAAGTTAAGCTGCAGGTGGCCATTCCCTGCACAAACTCTGTTCAGCTAAAACTCCATTGGGTACTTGTCGAGGGAAAGTTATTTTAAAATGTCAGTGCTACAATAAATTGGGCAGTTCCTACACATAATCAGCCATGAATAGTGCGGTTGATATTTCATTGACAAATAACAAGGCGGACGCTTAGTCAGATTAGTTGAATTCTCCTTCTGAGAGTATCTGCACATGTGATCGCTTCGCAAGCACGTAGCGGGTGTGGCAGTCTACTGTCTTATTTAAGAATAACCAGCTAGTAACAACATCACGCCACTTAATGCCGGGTGGCGCACAGTTTTGCGCACCCTCAGGTCATACGTTTTTGTGAATGTTGCTGTTACCACTCCCTGCTCCACATTACGACACTACGGAGAACCTTTTGATTGCCTTGGTGATTGCCAGGGAGTTAGTATACTCTACACGAACATCACAGCACCGTGAAAAGTCTGGTATCTGTCACAAGACCAACGTGATTCTTCTAAAGTAGTTAGATGGCTTCGGCAGGAAAAAAAACTAAATTTAGCAGTGCTACGAACCTGGTAAGACGTCTTGTGGATCTGAGGGATATTCAAGCAGAACCTAGCTGCCCAGCGAAACTTGGAGAGGGTTGACTGTGCGGAGGTGAGTGGTTTGTGCTGTGCGAGGGGTGCATTGGCTGGGTCACGTGCACACGCAAAGTGCACAGCGCACCTGGGTGGTTGCACTCACAGAGGCGGTCAAAGCCGGGGTTGTGGTTATTGACTGGAACGACAATCCGTGCTTCAAAATCCACACAATTTAGTATCCATTCCAGCCGGTCCAGTTAGCTCATTTAAGAAGTGGGACCCCCGGAAATATCACTGAGAAAATTGGTTGAAGAGTGAACCTTAGCGGCTAAGGCTTGAAGACACTGCATTACTCTACAAATACTATTGACGCATTAGTACCCTTTTTTCCTGATTCCCAGGTCAGAAACCGTCAAACCACCGCTGGTTAAGAAGGGAGAAAGCGTTTTCGGTTAAATGAACTCAATTAAACCAAGTTCTGAAACCCCATCACTGAAATTGTTCATAACTGATTGCAGCGATCCTTCTCAGTCAGATGTTGCTGCCATCGCTGATCCGTGTAAAGCAAGTTCAAGTGCGTACCGGGGCACTCTCAGTTCTTTTTGTCATGGTGAGCTGGAAACGCACGAACCCATTCAAAGGCAGTAAGCACCTGACAACCGGTACTGTGAGAACTGCCGTAGGGGAAAATGGAATTAGACAGGGGTACGTGAAGTGACATACAAACCCAAGCAGGATAAACTTCTGATCGAAAATGCGTGAGACAGCTATACGAAGCATCCGCGGCCGCCTGAACCAAGTACTGAACGGTTGTTCAAGTTCGAGCACGTCAGATTTTCGAGAAAGAATCACTAGTGAATTTCCAGGACTGGACTTGAATTAGACGAATGTTGCGGAAACTATGGTTAATGGCACACATCACTTTTTGGTCGTAATAACGTCACAAGAGCTTAAGTGGGTCATCTTGTGGTCCTGTGCTTGACTAGACTAGCCACTTTCGGTAAAATCATCGAACAGATGTCAAAATGAGGTCAACTGATTTCAGCAGCAATGTCAGTCCTCCCCGCCCCAAGCGGTCGGGAAGCCGTTTATAACGACTGTTCACACAAAAACCAATCAGACTTTCCACAAGATCAGACACTCTACTAGCGAAAGTTCGCTCAAAAATTTGGAGCCCTCTCCTTGAGCTTAGAGACCACATAAATTCATTGCTAAGCACCATAGCCCCATATGCTGTGCTGAAAGCTATCAAAACCTACAGTGCCTGATTCAATAACATCGGAATAAAGTAAGGACCTTCGAAGCTGGGCTTTGGAAGATAATTTGCTGATGACGAGGTCTCCCAATAGTGCCCTTTTGTCAGGTTGACAACAGCGTGCTTTAATCAACACAAACAGCCTCAATCAAAAACTAAATGGCAAAAAATTCTCCTGTCAACCATTCATACAAGTGTTCACAATCCGATGAGATAGGCTTTTGATATCCTTCCTTGTCGAAACTACGTAGTCTATATTCGAATTCTTCAAGCATTGTTTGACTTATTCCACAGAAACAGCTCTCTTCGAGATTCAAATCATTTTACAGGGAATGAAACAGATGAAATGACGAGGAGGAGCTGTAAAATTTGTCATGTTATGTCCGCGTAACCCCTTATTTTTCTATACTGCTTTTGCTGGGACAGTATTCAAAGTTCCCAGCAATGGTAAGTGACTGTATTTGGTGTATGCATTTACTGTTTACTTATTGCCTTAACATGTGTTGTTTAAGATAACTGCTATTAAAATCCACCCTAACGGATTGCTTTTACTGTTCTTCGATTCCAGCGAGTGTATCCACAATTGCCTATTCTTGTGTTACCTACAGGATCTGCTGTTTTTTCCTGTCTGTTGAACGACATGCGGCCAGACGTCGTCGTGACGAAAGAGGGAGCCTTTCCGGTTGACCGAATTTGAAGATTTTGCTTGGAGCTGGGTTAATTTTCCACTGTGCTTCTCCATTGTTATTGGCTAACCACGAGGAAAAAGCTCGGAAATAAAAATGTTTCTCTACAAACCCTCCACTAAACAAATAATTCCACTCATACAATGCAAGTCAATCTCTGTTTCTTCCTCTTATAATGTCGTCACACACAGGCTACTTTTCCTCTCCAAATATAACCCGATTTATTGATAGTTCGTTTTTTAGAAGACATGAAGTGGCGATGGAAAATATTTAAATTTGTTTCCTTCCAGCAAGACGTGTGGAGTCCAGTAATCTAGTTCCGAAGTGCATCCATTTGGCCTTAAATGATGAACTGAGGTCAAATCGTCAAAATTTTGTCTCTCAGCATTCACCTCGGTGGAGGTCGCGGCCAGCGAAGCTCATCGTTTAGAAGTCAACCTTTTCAAACCGACTGAACCACTTGTAGCCGTTTAAAGGGCAGAAGCAAAACCCAACACGTTGACTCACGACGCATTCAGGTGGCTGTCAGTTAATGCGATTAAAACGTAAACATTTGCACAGGCGAAAGTCCACGCATCTGCTGTCGATGAAACTCGGATACGAATTTTTACGGTCACCCAATGCGCCGAATTCAGTTATCTTGTTAAACAAGAAAGGCAGCAGGTACGGGGTGTCACACTTTCACGCTAACAACCTCAACACCAGCACTGCTTTCCGAAGAGGTTGTTTGTGGCAAAACGCTCTGTTATCTTCGGAAAGCAGGTGCACACACACACACACCTCTTTGACTCAATTGCAGAGTCCGTCCTGGCTATCCAATAATTAACCGTACATAACAATTGTGCAGCTGACACAAAGTAGCCACATTCCACACCTTTTAGGTGGGTTAACCGGCAAATGAAATGAACCTGAACAACAAATTACTCCAGTAGTACAGATTCTGCCACCAGTACGGACTGATGCAGAGCAGTAGCATAGTGTACCTTCATCGGGTTGAACTCATTCTTTCTGGTTCCCCGAGCCTGACTTCAATGTGCCTCCTGCCTAGACTTCATAGTTTTCAGCGCACACACAATTTACCAGGTGCATTAGCGAATCCGAAGGTAAGTACAGTTGAAGGCCCTGTACTTTCCTGCAGGACGCAACACGACAAATTGCCACCCATTAGGCACCTTGTGCAAACTCGTTACAGATCGGAGCTACTTGCCCTAGGGTACAAAATATGCCATTTCAGAGGCACGTGAGGCGATGTTTGAATTTGTGGCTGGCTTTTCGCAAGTCCACGGATTCACGGTAAACGGGGGGATCAGCTGACGAACACGGCCAGCGACGTAAGCCGTCAGCGTTGCCACGCCCGCGAGAGGTTTTGGGCTCTGGTGCAAAGAAGCTGCCCCTTTCTGCACGTCAGTTGTGACGGGAACTTGCGCACGAACTTGGTCATATGACAAATCAAGCGACTGCAATGGGGCGTTACGCGGTCGACACGTGACGTGGTAACGAAAGTAGCCACAGGGGGCACGGCTATTGTTCCACCTACTTGTACAAAGTACCGACCACATCGTGGTCAGATGACCGAATTTTTTTATAACTACATGTAGAACAAGATAGAATTCCCCTAAGAGAGCATAAAATCATGAGGAGAGTTGCCTTAAAGGAAGGGAGCTGGTAATCTGTCCACATGGTGGCATAAAACACTTTTTTGGAATATTTTAAAGATAACTTGAGCTTCATTAAGTTTGCTTAGAATGTGATAATTGCAATTTCAGTCAATAGTTTAGATAATTACGTAATACTGCAGCTGTAACAACTCATTGGGAATCTATCATTTGCAACGCACGTCACTTTCATTCAATTTTCCAGCATTCTCAGCCAAACAGCCCAGTTTATTGATCAAAAAATGAACCGAGAATATTACAGGAGACATCACCCATTTTTTATACTTTAGATCGGTTCTCCCAGTGAGATTATTAGCTCAAAACTGGCACTTCTTAGTATCAGCTACCGCGAATTTTAGTGGAGGATCAGTCACAAGCCGCTTGAGTGACTTGTTTAAACGGCATTACATTAATTACAGGTAAGGATCCTTGCACACCCTCAACCCTCTCCACAATCAATCGCGCCTCCTCTCCTCAGAACGCGTCTGGACACGTGCACACACCCGCTTCTCAAAGTCGACTGTGGTGGATGCGTTGTGAAATGCAACGTTGGTGCAACGGAATTCTACCACCTGAGCGGAGGGCTTTTAGGTAGTTCGGAGTTTGCATTAAAGGGCTGCTTCTTCTTGTCTAGGCGGCTTTTCTTGTTGCTACAAGTTCACCTCTATTAGCGTTGGGTTTTAATTTGACGAAACACAAAACTTGGCGATATTTAAGATAAACAATCCATACAAAACAGGAACCGATTTGTATAAAGGCTGTGGCATGGATGTCGCGAGAACCGTAGGTTCAAAACTGCAGGCATTTTCGTCTCTTGATCCCTCTTCCTTCACTCAATGGCTGCCTGAGTCTCCATAATCTTAAATCGCCGCAGCATGCCCCAAAGCCTCACATGGCATCGTAATTTTCAACGTCTTTCTTAAAGATCAGCGAATGTAGGATAGGAGATGGGTCGCGTAAAAATAAGCCTGCATCATTTCCACCCAAATGCGTCGTGTCCTCAGAGTTGACATGAACACACAGACCCTGCAGGTGCGCAACAAAAAGGTGACAAACTCGCAGTACTCTTACTGGTTGCATCCACCAGGTCATGCGTTTCTGTCTGCAAATGACGCCACAAACTTCACAAATATTTACCGCTCACCTGCGCGGTTGGGGCAGTTGTTGTGAGTTGAGTAAACTCTGAGGCACTTGTGACCACCTGATCGAGGCATGTGACGCTGAAGTGTTGTTGACATACCAGCGGGTGGCCGCGACGTCACGAGGCCAAAGTCGTTAAACCTGGGGTTTACAAGAGGGCTCATAAGCAATTTAATAGCCATCATTTATCGCTCTCTTCGCACGCTGGCCATATTCCACTTGAACCAGCCCCTACATTCTCGTGGGTGTTACAAAAGGCCTTGGAACTAAATTGACGCGTCGCAGTTTCGCGGTCTACCTTCCAAGGGCAACGCCTATTGGCTACTTGAGCTGAATTTCACAAATCCACAATCAATAAGCGCGCCATCTGAACAGATGACGATGTCGTGGTCTTGCGTGCTCAATTCAAACTCGGCAATATTAACTTAAAAGCAGACAGAACCTGTGAATCGGGAGAAGTGAATATGCAAAAACGAACAAGAACTCAGCTTTGTTTTCATTGCTCAACGTCAAACAACACACACACTGGTGGTGTGTTTCGGATCACTCGTCAGTTGTTCCCCTCTTAATCCAAACGCTTCGTCACCCTCATTTGCCTCCTCACACGATGAAACCACCGTGACGGATCACGTGAGCAACCGACCGATCCAAACACCACCGGGTCAGAGCACACCTCCCCCCGGTCAGCCAAGTTCTCGCTACCCGCGACGTCTTCCAACGTGGGCTCACAAACCCTTGTTAGAAGCCCAGCCAAGATTCGCACCAATGGATTCAGACGTTCACTTTCCATTTTAATCCACCCGGAGTATAACTGAAAGGAGAGCTGGTCATTGAACTGAATCGGAACACGTGACTTCAATGACCTACAGATGGCTAACACTTGGCTTGTGATCGTTGAGGATTGCAGGACACCTACGACCTCTGAGGTACTTAAGCGCACTGACAAACCACAAGCACATGGTCACCAAAACGACTTCCCAGAAGTTAACAGTCCGTTTTTCAACCAAGAGATCCAGACAACTGCGTCAACTGTGGCCAGAAAAAACGCTCGCACCAACACACGTAACGGATCAGCAGCCACCCACCGCATCCCGATAGGAACAAAAAAGACAAGCAACTTTGAAGAATGCTATATTTGCGTTAGACCACGAAAGCTCAGGTGAGCTTCGGGTCAAAGAATCTAGTCGGAAAAGGCTGTGAAGAGGGCTACTTTAAGAGTTTATCACCAGAAACGCAAAAGGAATACACATCCTACACATGCCTAGAAACGCTGACCAAAGGCGGATCCTCACGCAGGCAACTATTTACACGTAATCACTCCTGCGCCAAATCTTCGTCAGATCCGCTCGCACATTTGGTATGCATGAGTTGTGATAAATAACGACATCAATGAAACAAAAAAGCAATAGAACTAGTTGCTTTGGGTGTATAAAAGAAAACAGTACCCTCAAAATGCCAAAACTGCACCTAAAGTGGAATCGGAAGGAGGGTGGGTCGTGACGTCTATCACTACAGTCACAAACACCACCGCCACCACGGAGCCGACGACGACGACGACGACGACGACTAAAAGCATATTACGAGGTCAGTGTGTGGGTGTGCGTGTGTGTGCGCCTGTGTACAAAAGAGGGTGTGCCAGGAAATAGCAACTAGAAAATGCGTGGGGCTTTCAGTGGTGGCGTTGGGTCGGCGTGGGGTGCGCACTGCTCGAGGCCGCCGCCGCCTTCATCGATTTTCGATAAGTAGTGGCGTTTGCGTACGGGGAGGAGAGGGACGCCGCTGGCGAGGTAGGAGTTTGATATCTGCAATCAACAGCAAAATCGAGTAAGCCGTGGAGCGCGCGTGCCACGTTAAAAGTTGAGCCGTCCATTCAAAAGGCCAGGTGGGTTACCAGAAGGGGGCAGGCTCAGGGGGTCGGGTGTCAATCTCTTTGCGTGTCAATCTTAAACAAAGCATTAGCGTCGCCATGACGCCTAGCGCGCACTTGGGCAGGAAGTTGTAACTGTGCAGCAGGTGGGAAGCAGTGCTGCATTCTCGTTGCAACTTCCCTCGTGTACGCCAAAACGTGCAAAACAGGTTTGGTGGTTGTGTTTTGAGAAGAGACTATGGCTTGGTTGGTGTTTGTCTAGTGGACGCACGGTGTGATTCGACTTGGACGCCACGACCAGACAGAGTACCAGCCAGTGAAGTTGGAAGCGCTGGTCGTCTAAGCCAGTCAAGCCACACGGGTTTGTTAAATGCTTGGTTTGGTCGACGAGCCGCACAACAGGCACTGTGTGTTTGGCGCTGCATGTTTACCAAATAAAAAGCGAGCACTAGGCATGTGGCTGGGCTCTGATTACACACACACACACACCCTGGGAAGTTGTGGTGCCGACCTGAATCGAGTCGAAAAGAGAAAAGGCGTTTAGTGCCGGTGGGCATCGGAGGAGCGCAGTGCTTTCCCACGAGAGCGCCTGGCATGCCACACCACCTCGACTACGCAACGTGAGACCCGACCGAGTGCTCCTCTTGACAGAAGCCGTTTGAAGGGAAGTTAAGGCTAACGAAATCACCATCGACATCGATATTGTCTCGGTTTAGAGATGTACCGGATAACGAAGGACCTAACCGATGTGCTGATTTAACTGTAGTAGCTAGAGATTTAGCACTACCCTACAACCCTCTAATCAACAGCACGTAACAACAAGAGGCGACAGAGGACAAGGACGTGTTCATTAGCGTAACGCCAACCAAGTGTGGATAAGTGAACGGATGACAGCCGTCTGATAGCAGTAACCAACGGAAAGGGGGTGAGTCATTGTCACCGTCAGGTCAGGAAACAGGGTTCACTCAGGCGCGATGGCTGTTAATCCGCGACATAGCAACCGCTTAGAGATTTTCACGCGATTTAGTTACAGATCCATTGGAGTTCAAGTCAACAGACCAAACGAGTTTTGAGATGGTGTCGCAAGAAAAATGAGCACTGGGAACAAAACACGGAGCCCTCCAACTACACGTACCATGTTTGAGGTTAGGTCGGACCTTTGTGGTAGGGGATTACTTGTCGGTTTTGTGACGGGAGAGAGATTCGGAGGAGGGGGGTAGGCCGCAAGAGACGGAGGAGGAGGTGAATCGGAGACCCGTGTCACCCTCGGTGACGGCATGACGGAGTCCGTCTCAGGAACCAGACGCGGCGGGCGTTGTCTCTTCGATCTGGAATGATGATGGTGGTGGTGGTGATGATGGTGATGTCGAGAATAGTACTCGTCAGGCGGTGTGGGCAGGAGGGGAGGAGGTCCGGCTCGTTGAAGTTCCTGTTGCAGATGCGCCGCCTCCGCTTGATAACGCCTGGCCAAATCTTTATTAGTCTCCGACAGCCGCGAAATCTGATAAAGGTGATTGTAAGACGAGGTGTAATTTAGACTGGTGGGCTGCATTAGCACGAGGCGAATAATTTCAAGCGGTCAAGGGTCGAGCATAAAAAACCCTGTGCATGATGGAAATATATTAGTGCAGTTGAGGTCCGAGAAGAGTCGGTTGGATGCCTCCAACCCCATTAGAATGATACTGGAACCCGGTGAGGCATTATGGGGTGAAATGTGGCCATGCCAACACGGAACAAGGTTCAACAACACTGCAGAAAGAAAGGAAATCAGCGTGGAAGCGATAAAATAACTAGGATGCGTGTCAGGCAGCAAAGCCAAGTCTCCAACAAAGCGATAAACAACGTTCCTGACAAGGAAATTTGACCAACTCAACGACAACAAATACACAGGCAATGATGCTGGACGATCGCAACTACGGTGAGCAAGTAAGGAATAAGTGGACATAGCATGAATTGGACCATGGCAGAGGTGATACCCGGACGTGTATGGCTCCCCCCGGGCGTAGCATGCGTACAGGGGTTTGGGAGTTAGCCACACGAACGACTTTAGCTCTGGAAGAGCAGAAGCCTTTCAAGGTTAGAAAACACCTCACCTCAGCGCGCAATTCAGCTATCTTGTCCTCCAAATCCCGGTGCTGTTTGATAAGTTTTCGCGCCTCAGAAAAGAAAGCAGTGGGTGAGGTTACCAGGAATCCGAGCTACAAAATGAATTGAGATACCACGCTTGGCACGAAGTTCATATTAAGCCCAAAAACAATCGCTCAACCACCACTACGCAGTTAGGTGGTTGGCTAGTTGATTCTAAGGTCACACACCGGGCCCCAGGCAATGACTCACTGCTGCTACCCCCTCACGTCCCGCAATTCGGACAAACAAGGCGTGGTCAAAATACTGAGTCACCCTCAGGTCCACTTAGACCACGCAATGGTAATTATGGGACGTGTAGGCTCTTGAGCGAACAGACATGGCACGCGGACTTTGTTATGCAATCTTCAGGTGGGGCGATTTGCATCGAGGCCACTGACTGTCCAGAATCTGATTGGTGTGTCTGTTCCGGGTGGGATGTACTAGTGTGCACGCGTAGACGACGTGTGGAAAAGTGCGAGGAGTGACAACAAAAACGAACCTTTTTGGTAAACGCGGTTAGGAGTTCGAAGCCGTGAGCGTGCATTTGCTTAATGGTCCCCTCGAGTTCACTGGCGTGTTCCAAAAGTTGCGTCTGCCGAAGCCGCTCTCGCTCCAACTCCGCCCGTACCCGTTCAGCGTACTCGGGCGTGCGCATTTGTGAAAAATGCTGCATAAACACCTGTTTCGTCAATTCTGACGAGCAAGAAAGAAGAAGGGAGTTGAAAAGGACCAGCAACAGTGCGAGTGGTGGTATGGAAACACGCGACGGGGCTGCTCTCTACACCCAAACCTCACAACTCATACCCCTGCCTAAAATACCACACAATAAATTGCGAAATTGACGTCAGTTTCGTGGATTAACAATATCCAGAATCCTGCAGAACGCTATAAGCGATAAAAAACAGCGATTTACCGAGGTGCTGAGACAGGGCCAAGGGGACAGGCTGGTCCGCGTAGGGCAGCGAAGGGTCACCGCGCTGTTCGCCTGCGTCTTCAAAGTTCTTCACAGTTCTCCTGTGGAGTGCGCCGAGAGCGGTGTCTGCATTACCAGGGCATTTATTTGGTGCGCAGGTCGTGGAGGAGGAGGATGCCGCAACGTCGCACGACGACGACGACTTAATCAGGCCGTCTCGATGATGACTATGATTACCGGAGGTGGAGCAGTGGAGCCTACGCGCACGGAGCGACGGATTTCGGCTAACGGGGGCTGTGAATAGAAAAAACACAAATGCCAGCTGAGATGTACCACACCCATAATGACCCTGGATTACAAATACCGAAATCGCAAACATACTGTAGTTGCAAATTGACAGTGGAATACGCCATGTTTAGGAATGGAGGAGGATGGTCTTTGGAGGTAATGGAAACGAATAACGAGAATAGCCAAGACAATAGGTAATGTGTCAGAAGCAACAGCCGTTAACGTAGTAGGGACAACTAAGCGCAAAATTTGGTACCGCGATCAGTTCTCAGAGTGGATTTGACCAACCGAAGATTCGGTGGTACAAGACCCAAGCCGAAAATCAACCGGAGCATGGTGGTATCAGTGCCGATTCGCAAGAATCCATAAAATCTCACCACTGCTGAGAGTAGGTTCACAATTGGGCAGACGGAGGCATGACAAGGGCTTCACCAGGCCTGCATCTTCCTCCCCAGCGTGGGTGGTTGATGCAGAAGACGAGCGACTGCAGTCCTCCGACTGGTCACAAGAGGACGATGAAAGAGACGAGGAAGAGGCACAAAACCCGTCGGGGGTGCAATGAGGGCTGCCACAGCTTCCAGCAGCCGATGGCAACAGATCAGACCTCGACTTCATCATCTTCTTGGACTTCCTTCGTCGACCCTGTGGCTTTTGACTACTGTTACTTTCAGATACTGAAGAGGTCGTGCTCCCGGCCTTTAAATGAAAGATAAAGTCAAACTATTACCTGTATTAAAGCCACTAATCGGAGTGCTGGGGCGGTATGTGTGCTCTCAGTTAACGACTGTTTGATGAGTTTGAAGCAAATACCAAAAGATAGTCACTTTCAAGAAGATTTTGAAGGGGAAACACTATCAGATAATGTCCCTTTTACAATAATTTGGAAATGACTTTGAAGGGTTGAAGTATCAATAGATATTATACTAAAATTAGAGTTGCTGAATGCTAAATGACGTCATTTGTTTAAAATTTCACTCACCGACAACATTATTGAAAAAAAAGGGTGCTGCAAGAACGTGTTGCGGCCATCCACCCAATTTTATAGTCAATCCGAACACAAACAAATAAGTGTGCAACCCGAAGGTCAAATGGACTCTGCTGTGTGAAGTAAAAAAAAAGCACAACCTAAAACGGTTCACATGCGGTCTTAAGTGCAAGCCCCGCGTTTTCAAGCAGTGCAAATTTGAATGGGATTAGTTTTACACCCTCCGAGAGAAGAATACGGTATCGCAAAAAAATCACACAAAGGCGAAGAGAAGACGACAATGATCAGAACTCCGAGTGCTTGGCGATTCAACCACAGGTACCGAGCATTTGAAAGGCCCTCATAGCACGGTCTGGTTTATGAGACATACAAACATTTGAAAGGTACGAATTCGCACAAAAAATTGTAGATTCGCGTCGCAGAAGAGGTCGTGCTTCATGACGTGCAAATAGATCAACACCAGGGCTACATCAATGGCTTAAATCATCGCAGTTTAACAGTCTGTGTCTTCCAGACAACGCCTCTTCAGCCAGCCCACAAGGCGCAGACAGTGAACGATCAGAATTTCTCCAAAATGAAAGCCGTTTACCGATCTGTCTCTAGTTACTTCCATAATATACTTACGCAGAAAAAGGTTGATTTCTTTATTAGCTGTCTTCACAGCGATGTAGTCGGTGGCAGTCTAGTAGTAATAAGAATTTTCAATTTCAGTCAAACCATTCAGCCAGATTTTCGTAGACGACGATACGCTAACAGCACCAAATGCTACACCCAGCTCGGACGCAGAATTTGCGTTTTGGTTGCTTGTGGTTTTCGAGACTTCACTGATGGTGAGGTGACTTTATTTTGCATGCTCTTTGAGCCATGCCTAGTTAACAAGCCAGGGACGGCTTCAGGGACTCAAAACAACCAATAAGTGTGACACATTTATAAGTCCAGACCAAACAACGGATGGTTCAGGTATCAGCGTGAAAACCACTCTGAACAGATTGAAAACCGCTGTGACGCGGTACAGCAGAAAAAACAAACTATTTATAAGCCACACATAAACACACACCTGAGAGGCTTCAGTTGAGTTGGTGGTAGCCGCTGAGGCCCGAGAACGTCTTTCTTTCTTAGCGCCGTTTTGATCCCCATTCTGAAACATTCAAAATAAGGTGATGTGTGTGCACACATACTAACAACATGAAACCACTGGTTTGTACCTTGAGTCTAGGGTTCTTGAGCCTTGCAAAGTATTGTTCGAGCTAAAAAAAGAGCAAACAAGCGAAAATGAGGTTGGCAAGACGGTCGCGCAGGTTGTCAGAAAATGAGGTCACACGCGCGCGATCGTGCCGGCTAAGGCAAGCCGGGTCAAGCCATAGGCAGATTACATCGGAGTGGCGTTTCGACACGGCACGGCTGATCGATGGATAGGAGCAAACTAGCCACATCCAAGATTGGGAAAATGTAGCTGTAAACCACGTCGAGCAGTGCGGTTTAGGTGAGAGATTTGGGGAGCGAGTGGGTTGTTGCGGTTTGTGTACGTTCTCGAACTTTACCAGCAGCTAAGCATATTCGCACACACAAATTGCGGTTCGCCGTGAGTACCCCGAATTCCAGCGGCACGGACGGCGACTGTAAAGGCCATTTAATTGGTCGACGTCTACTGATGGACATTTGAGGTCACGGTGAACTTTGGCTACCAATGACCCGTGAGAAAGAAGGCATGGAAAACGAAAAGCATAGGTCCACATCGAGGAGTCCTGCATGCTTAGTGCCAGGTTATTTAGGTAGGACACTGTACCAAGTGGCAGAATGGCGTGTCGTTCTGCAGGTGGCTCTCAGAGAGCAAGGCGACGACCTTAGCAAGCACCTTATCAAGATGCGCTTCTGGTTGGATTACCGGTCGAAGCAAAGGACTCCACCGTCGGCAGATACACCTGGAGGATGTTTTGGCTTAAGCAATTTACGTAACCGAAGGACGACCGAGACGAACGACTGTGGCGGTTGAACGCTCGTGTGGATGTGTGTGCGCGCACACGCCAGGCCGGGTGAGTCATCGGTAAGACCGAAGGCTGTATTGTAATCCACACACAAGTACCCAACTCGCCACCATCAACGCCGAGCCGGAAGGCAACAAAAAAATGCACGCACGCGGCGCGCGTTTCCAGTTTACAGCACGAAGGAGGTAAGCACAACTACATAACTTAGTCATTGGCACGAGCAGTTAAGTAGAAAGACAATTGCGGTGCGTGTAGGCGTTTTAATGACACGCAATTGGCCAAGCGAAATGCCCGAATGACCGTTCGTATGCTTTCATACGAAGATTAGTACAAGGAGAGGAGTAAATAGGGCCTTTACACTCCAGGAATCGATCGGATTTATCAATGACATTGGAATCTTAAATGAATACTATAACACATACAAAGAGCGTAAATTATGGTCAAGGTAGATGACGAAAAGACTTACAGAAGATCGATCAATGGTATGGACATAATAGCTGAATGGCTTGTCAGTCCAAGACACTGCATCGTGAATAGGATTCAGACAAGTCACGTGCATAATTGATCCGATATCTGAAAGAAATCGGGAATCAATCAATTCTCAAAACCGATACATAAGAGCACTCCGTTGCGAACAAATGTTTATCTGTTTTATACAAAATTACCATGATTGCAACAATAATGAAACAGAAAATAAAACTCCACTTTGACACGCAATCACACGAAGCGCACAAGGCTTGATCATAATCAGTTTGCCCGAACACCACTCTAAAAGCACGAGAAATACTTACCATCAAGCTTGCGATCAGTAATTCGAAAGTTTAGCGAGCAGAAAGCTTTTGAAGCAATAACTTTTGCACCCTCCTTTAAGTTTGCGAATCGGAGCTTTAGCTGATGATCGACCTCTGGGCCAAAAGCAAAGTTGTTCGCAAAGATCACGGTTGAGGAGACAATTTTTTCAGTACACTCATCAGAGAGAAAATCCCCCTGTTCTAACTGCATTGAAAGAATAACAGAGAATATTACTATACGCCACGGCGAATGCGGAAATTAAGAGCACAAAATGACAACTTAGTTGAGCAAACGGCACCGAATTGGCAAAGCTTCCAACTATGAGCCTGCTATTTCCAATTAGGTAGGCATGATACCCGCAACATGAAATACATCAGATAAAAAGCATGGCCTTTTAAGAAGATCGTAATAAAAATTAAGCCTCGTATATATTACCTCATCAAAATCATGTATGTGGCGTTCAGTCATGCAAAACGTCTACTCACATGAACGCAAAGATTAAGCATAAAAGCAATACAACTGTTAGGACATTATGCCTACTTACCACATATGGCTGGTACTTCTTGCCGTAGAAGGCCATCCAACGCCGGAACTCCTTATCTAAGAGAACAGCACAATGCGCAGGGTAGTCCGCCTTTTCAATTCCATAAGAAAACTTAACGTCGCATGACGCAGCTACTTGTAGAACTACTTGGCCTACACCACTGCCCAAGTCGATAAAAGTATCTTCACTCCCAATTGATACAGTTTCGATCATTTGGGAAATCAATTCAAAGGAGGTTTCGCCATACACCTGGGGCGAAAACGGTGGATACTGGTTCAGTTTATCGGGGTCCTCAATAGCACGGTTATAACAGTTGGCCAAAATGTATTTTAACTGATGGGTCTTCGCTCTGCGATTATAAAACTCCGGCACGAATCCAGTTTCCGCCCACTGAATAACAGTTACAACACATAACGCCTCTTACTTTATCACGAAGACCAGAGATACAGGAGTTGTAGAGTTCGCAGTATGCTGAAACCGATTTCCATGAGGTCCAGGTGACAGATGCAAAGGCATTTAATAGAATTTTGTTTTCAGAGAGTTCTTTCACGTCGAATAAAATAAAATTAAGACAATCGTACAGTTCCCTATTTTCGTCTTTAATCTGATCATCCTAAAAAGCAAAGTTTGAGGTAAATAACAAGGTATGTTGCATGTAGAGATTCAACATGAAAGAGGTCTCAACACTTACTGCACACTTGATCAAGCGAAAAGTTTCATCAGGTGCTCCAGCGGGGCTTTTAATTATAACCTCGTAGACCTCAACCATCGGAAGACATCAAACAGGACGAAAATCCAAATGACACCCTCACGCACAAAATCCGATCAAACGTCCTGATTCATCATGTGACCTTAAACGTCACCAATAAGAATCGGCCTTAGTCAGGGTCAATCTAAAAACTGAAGCCGCGAGAAAAATTAGGAATTTAAAAGTTTTCAACTTTACATGTCGCAGAAATAATCAATTTGTGTATTTTTTTTATCAAAAACCATGCCACAATTTTATGTGAACTTAAAAGGCTTTGTAAGCTTGCAAAGTTAGTGTGGGTTGGTTGAAATAGCTGAAAACAATTAAATGTCGACGAAAACTTATACAATTTATACCTTAAAACTTGGAGTTGTCCTGAGGCAAATTTGTTGCTTAAAAATATAAATGCCATTGTAGAGTTTAATTTATAGGACCAACTTTTAGCTCTTATAGAAACCAGGTTTTTGAATTAAAGCAAATAACATTTTCTGCCATTTTTCAAACTTGGCATATTATCCCATCATCTCTAATGCAAAGGAATTTTTAATAATTGCAAGAAGTCCAGGTTATTCCCATTTAAGCAATAATTGTTCAGTTGAGGCGTGATCAGATGTTAAGGTGTAAGACGGGATTGAATAGGACATCATTCCTAGCGTCATTGAAAAATTTTTCGGGGGTAATTTTTGCCATCGTTTATGTTCCAGTCTGTTCCTTCTGCTTCGATGTACCATTTCAAAATATCTTTAACCTGTCTATCAGTAAGTGCTGAGGTTTCACAACTTTCAATGGCCCAAGCAACGTCATCTCCCAAGTCTGACTTTGGCCAAAAAATTAAATTTACTTCACATTTTCAAATAATACAATTATTACTTAATTGTAATCTGCCCACATACTCAGTAAAACAACCTCGGATATTATTGTACCTTTTTAACGAACTTCCTGAATCGCTTATACGCTATTCCGGAACTCTAGCAACTTAACACAACTTTCCGTTCATTGAGCAAATATTCTGCCTTAAAAGGCAGCTTCTTTAGGTCTTCCATCTCTATTTGCCGATGAAATTTGATGTTTTGAGAACAAGAATTTTCTTTCCAAGCCTTATACTCCAGTTATGTACATAAAAGTGCTTACGTGTGCCATAAGTTCATCCTTGGTCTGCTCCGGCTCAAAGGACTACATTTCGGAGTTAAATGCCACAAAGGGATCTGTAATCCCACATCTTGTTCGATGAAATAAGGTAAGCAACAGAACGGGCATATATAATATATATGATACTTCTGGTATTATATTTACGGAAGTTACTTTCAAGCCGCGAGTATGGGTTACAAACAAATTATGGGTAGAGCAATTTTGTCTACTTCACCTTGATTCCCTAACTCAGTTATATAAAATGAGGCTAATTACTTGTAAACTAAAATCCAGCTAGTCGAGAAACATCTGTATGAAAATCCGTAATTAATAATTAAGATTAAACACACACTCCAGTGAACAAATTTAAAAATGATCCTCAGAGGAAAATGAAGATGGCAGATAAAAATTGACGTCAGATTTTTAAACTCAGGCTTCAAGGTTTCACTCTTAGCCTTAACTGTGAATACTGACACACTTTACTACGCTACGGCTTCAATTTCAAAAGTATCCCGTTTGGGATAATGTAATATCGCTCTTCATTAGCTACCCTACCACCAAAGACAATGGTACAATCACTTCATTTTCTGTCAATAACACAGCAGCTAGGGAGGATTGTCTGTCACATCCCATCTTTCGAAGTGCATCCGACACTCAAAGATGTAACTTGCCACAGCCAAAGCGTCCCCTCACTGAGAGACCCCAGTTATTGTTCAAATCGTACAACAGGGACTCGGATGGTGTTGGTGTTTTCTCACATCATCGGCCATGATGATATTCCAAAGACTACGGTTCCCCTCAATAGCTGGAGTTTCATTTTGGATCACTTTCAGAAAATCCGTAGTCAAGACGTTATCTGGAGAGAGCCCTACACAAACCTCGAGGGGAGGGGACATCCATCAACACCCTCCACAACTTCGTTCTACTGCATCAGATAACATCACCTAAAACACCCTCTACTCACCCGTCACTGCCCAAGGTATTTATGGTCACGGATTGCGCAAGACAAATCCCGCTGCTTGCTATGAAATCCAGGCGCATAGAACCTCCGCCGACGGAAGTAAATACTCAATTCGAGATAAGACAACCGACCGACACGTGATCTATGAATAGAGCATCATTTCGAGAGTCGGAATTTAAACGGCAATTATCGGGTGACGGTGGATCACGACATACTGGCTAATCACCGTAACCAAATCCAAGGCAAACAAGGGCTGGAGATGCCCAACGGACAAACTTCTTATCAAAACACCAGGCTAACAAACAACTAGCAGCAGATCGGTCAATCTCCACAAGACAAGGAAGTGGCAGACATTGGCAAAACATTACTGTCCAGTTGTTCTTTTTATTCTTTGCTGTGCATTCACACTATTATTGATATTAATCGCCTCTACTCATACACATCCATCTCAATCCACTTGTTGTGTCCGACCAGGACAAATATAGGTGAGCCCTGTTGGGGATCCACGATTCCCCAAGATTGGTTTCTGATGCTATTTACATTAATCCACTAACATTTGTTTTGTTACGCTTTTTATCAAGTCAAGGTCAACCCTGACTTGAATTATTTTCACTTTCGATACTTGACTTCTTTGCACGTGGCTAACGTGAATAAAGCTCGCTACACGAGCTCTGGTCTTGTTCTTGTATGAGACTGGGAAGGTCGGTTCTAGCTTCAGCAAGGGATCTAGTACCTTTATTTGAGTGGTTTTCTCTTTGTTACGGACAAACGTAACAAGCACATTCGAAGTCCTTGCACTGTCTGCCTGCGAAAGTAGAAGGTCTCTAGCCACGATAGCCTGCCTGTCTTTGTGCTGCATGGGAAAGTATAGGATTGGAGTTAGTCAGGGATGTTATGCCGCCGCCTCTCAAGGTCTTTATGGCTGCTACTAAGTATGACAGGGCACGCTTCAAAAAGTTGCTACGATCTGTTAACATTACCGTGATATGGGATCTGTAAATGGTCCGATTAAAATAAAAAATCAGTTGTACTGTATTTTTAGTCCGATAAGTGACACGCTAAAGCCTGCTTATTTACAAAGTATTTTCCTAGAATAAATTAACACATTCTTCCAACCGCCGAATTTATGGAGGAAGCCCAGAGGAAGCATGCTTTGTCCTACAAATTAAAGTCTCCAATACCGCCAATTTCCCTTCTCGAAGTTTTGTTAAGATCCGGCTGTATTGCGCTGAAGCCTATTCCTCGTGTGTGCACAGCTGTGGGTATTGCACCTCGTGGATAGACCGCTCGGTCGTCTATGCGATGACTTCGCCACCATCCAAGGCGAGCTTATGTTGGGGAACCACGATACCCCAAGATTGCTCATCGTTGGTTTTTGGCACTATTTACACTAATTCCCCAACCTGTGTTTTATTACGCATTTATCAGGCCAAGGTCAAACTTAACTTGAATTTGTGTCCACTTTTGACAAGTCACTCGCACTTGGCTGACGTGATTAAAGCCCTCTACATTAGTTCTAGTCTTGTTCTTGTGTTAGCATGGGAAGATCGGTTCTAGCGTCAACATGGGATTCGAGCGGCTTTCTCTTTGTTACGGGCAAACGTAGCAGCTTATTCGTCAACTAATTACTTGTGCACACACACCATGGTGTAGGTTTTCCAAATGACAATTTTTTGTGATCATAAGAAAAAATTCATTAAAGAGGGGGCGAGTCACTGGCCGCACTGTTTTAGGGCACCTCAAAAACACGCTACACTTTCTGCAGACACGAGGTTTCGTCTACCATTTTCACCATCCACGGTCAGGTCGCACCAAAATCATCGGAAGCATCAGAGAAAACTGTGCTAGCTATCACTACACCTACGGCAGACATGCTCACGAGGCATGAGCAAGTAGCCCTGGAGTTCGATTACGGTTTAACCCCTCCTGTATGGACATGACTCCACTGACTTGTCTGTCAGTTGTATGTTACATTCATAGACATGCATGGACATATCGACACATTGTCACACCCAGATGCAACAATTGAGTCACTGCCGACTTCAGTCCTCCCTACTCTTCAGCTGTGCCTGTCTAATTGACGGTCCGATTTCGAGAAAGACGACCGAAATGCTTTGTAGGGTAATGAGTCGTGATGAAAACCATCGGCACTAGATGAATTGGCCAACAATGGCTGCTTGGCTGTTAAACCAATCCCGCGTGTTTAGTCTGAGCAATTGCTAGTCAACCCGCATTGAGGCAATAAGCACTGCCAACTTACCGGTCATCGGTGGATCGAAACATATTTCGATTGAGTAATATTCACTAAATTGACTACCATGATTCCAAATTTTCCAATCCCCGCACTATGTGCTTACTAACACATAAAATGTCGTCAAATCCTCGCAGGCTTCAATTGAACGCAAAGCCATTTTATCGTGATAATGTCATGTCTGGTGAAAGCTGCAATCGGTCAGACTCCGAAACGACAGAAAATCACTTTTTCACCTGCTTTTTAATCGACGTCGGCACTGCAAGTAATCCATCCAAGTGGCCGAAAATTGACAGACTTGGGTAGAATCAAAGTGGCCTTTGCACGTGTTTGGAATCGGCAAGCATTTACGCTCCTCTGGTGCTTCTACAACCTGTTCACAGAACACTCGGGGTGTTCCACTGTGCATTGGGAAATTTCACCTGTTTGATTTATTGATTCTCGGTGAAGCAGCACTGTGCTGACGCCCACACAACTGGGGAGGCAGTCGTGGATCTTGGGGGTATGCGAGGTAAATACAAGAGTGTACATGCGAGTTGTAGGAATTGTGGCATGCTTCCTCAGAGGCTACACAGAGACCCAGATTTGCATTAACCACTTTCTGTCCGGTTCCAAAACAGGAGAATCGAAATCACCTGGCGCAGGAACTTTAAGCACGCAATTGCTTTACATATTGCTTGCTAAGTCTCAACTATTTCACGCCAGCATTGAGAAGGTTCTAACACTACACGCAATAAGCAATGTTATAAAAAGGAAGTTTAACAAAATGATTGCATAATTGCATTTGTAGAAACATAGCCATACCACTCGTACTTTTGATGCCAAAATCCCACAAGAAAGTTCATCATTGTTAAGTACACGCAGTTAGAAGATAGAGCGGGGAAGGTAGCGAGAGCATATTATGGGAATTCATGATTACATTTGATAGCAAATTGCCACAGTAGGTCATAATAAATACAAGCAATTCACATGGCGCACAGAGGTTACAGCGCTTTCCCGCTTTCCTCGTCACTTGTGTCAGCAGCATCGCCCCTACCAAGAGAGGAGCCGGAACGGCCTTCACTGCCCGGAGGGCTGGGTGTGGCCGTGCCATAGCGTCTGCTGGATTCCTGCTTGTCCTCACCTTCTGACACCTCGTCGACTCTTCCGAGTAAGGACGAGCTCGTACTGGTTCGCGACTGGGGTCTCGGACCACCTGGGGTTCCCACTGCCGCCTCCTCTTCACGCTCCCTGGTCCCTCTGTGAACTGGAGCCTCGGGACTGTGAGGAGGTGTGGGGGACGCATTGCTGCCTCGAAAGGGAGACCCCTCGTCCGCAGTCTTTGTGACGGCGGCGGCGGCACGACGAAGGCTGGGGGTGGATACCGATGTGGGCATCACCGCAGACTTCGTCGGTGGCACGCGGAGGGGAGAGAGGGTGAGCGGAGAACCGGATAGACCGCCGGTCCGGCGTTTCTTCGAGGAACGCACGCTTGAAAGCTCCGCCTTCTCCCTCTGTAAGTTTCGAATGGTGTCCTGATTGGAGGAGAAATGAAAAGTGCGAAGAGGATAGAACAAAAAACACAGATAACTCTTCAAAGTTCTAAGAGGATAAATGGTGTTTTGGTTAAGAGAGCAATGCTAATGAGACTCGATTTGCTGTTAGTAAACACTACACGGAGATGTAGGCTGGATGAGGTGATGTTTCAGGCCAGATAAGTTACCGATAACGAAACAGCACTTAGCGCTTATTCAGACCATCGTGATTTGCTGTCATGTTTGGTTGCGTGGAAGCGACATTGGCGTGTTTGTCCAAGCAGTTCTTGATCTTCACTACGATTAACCAATCGTGACGAGTACCTCTGATTGTCGCATTTGACGTTTGGTTTTTTACCACAACTTATAATTTGCGGCAACGCTCGTACTTCCCACCAATTACACTGCGAACCGCGAATTTCAACAGCGTCCACGGATCGCTCAATAAGTGCAGAAACTACCTGTTGAAAACTTTGATCTCGAACATATTCCCGAGGCGAGTTTCGAAAATTTTTAAGATCACACGTAGTTTAAGTTAACGGAAAATGATCAGCTCAGTAGCACATACCATTTAGACGTTCCGACAGATTTTATGCAATTCGTGTCTTTAGCGATTGCCTAGTAGACTAAAAAATAGCAAAGAATTGTCTATACCATTTCACGAAGGTAAACTCAACTACTTACAAACTTCCTGTGGACATTTAGGGATAATAAAGCTTTTAGTGAATATGTATCACTACACAAAATGCAGCAAAGTTATAATAACAATAATAATAATAATGAAGATGATGATGATAATCAAGAAGCACCGATTACAACAAATTGATTATGAGATTTTCGGAGGAAGAATTTCGAAACATACTAAGCACATACCTTAAGTCTGTTGATCTCTTCCTTAGCCATACGCTCCGATTTGAATGCTCGTTCCCGTTTCTGTGATTCGCAGTCGTCTAGGTCGGATTTAAGGCCAGCTATGATTCTGTCTTTTGCTAGGAGTTCTGCGTCCTTCTGGGCTAACTTTCGTTTCAGAATTTTAATGTCATCCTGCAGTTGGCTTATCGTCAAGAGATGCTCGTTATACGCAGAATCCATGCTGAAACAGTACAAGATGATTAATGTAAACGCACAATTTTAAAGTAGATGAGGCGACCACACTTATTGTGGAAAACGAAAACATGTGTTCATTTGGCAGAAATAAAAGGCAGAAAAATTTCTCATCTTGGCTCAAAATCTATAAGCCATAAAACCGTTAAAAAATGAATATTTCATTTTGACCCAAGGAACCAGGCGATATGTCTGCCCTAACGTAAACACATTATAAATAATTATGGGTTTAGACACGAAATGAGAGCTGACAGACCACATGAACAAAATTAGCATTACCACAAAGTGGCACAAATCGATAGGTGGCAAATCAATCGACGAAAAGTGCATCCGAAAAAAGAACAGACAACACACATTCCTTGGGTCATTAAGCGTTTGCTTAACGATGGCAAACACAGTAGCAGCGCTTCAGGAAGTCTCCATTCTCCAAGTAGTTCGGCTAAAATCGACTGACGACGAAATAGACCACAAATGTAAATCTGGAAATCGATGCTGGGCAAAACTATATGACCCAAAATTAAAGAAGGTACTTAGAGAATGAAACACTGATAATTAGGTCATTCAGGTTTCGAGGTTTAGAGCTCGTCAAAAAGGGGAATTACAACTCGAGAAGGAAAAAGATACTTAGCATAAAAGCTGAAACGATATTTATGGGACGATATCTAAAGTTTTAAACATTCCAAATAGGATTCGACTTTCATTTGATTGAAAAAAATGCGTGATTTGGAACGTGAATAAACATGCTTAAATAGTCCAACCCATACCTATAGGTGTTTGTATTTGCAGAGCGGTTAGCTGAATGACGACTAGTATAGTCTTCAGTTCTTTGGCGCCTAACAGCAGAAAGGCTAAAATTGGATGTTTTGCGATGTAAGATAACTTAACTATAAAACCAAGTAAAGCGTTTTCACATACACATTGGTTACTGAACCTTAATTAGACGAAAACGTACTTTGATGAGTCGCGAGAGGACCTAGGCATGAATGCATCGTCCAAACTGTTGCGCTTCGATTGAGACCTGTCAGAACGTTCCTTTGATTTCGCAATTTTGTAATCGTATGTGCAAACCCAACAAAGAATTTTTCCATCTACCTTGCTACGGCTAACCTAAAAATTGCAGAAAAAGCTGCCGGAATGAAACGCCACATTAAATAAAATTTCAAAAATGTGAGCAGGTGAAGTAAATCGAAAATGGGCATACCTCATCCTTATAAAATGCGCATATTTGTAAACATTTTTGACATTGTTGTGGATCACCAAACTTATTGCGGTAGTGTAGGCAACGCTGACAAACAAGCGCACTTCCATAAGCCATTGGGAGAAGACAAATTGTGCAAGGCTTTGGCTCGCCATACTTGGTTTTAGATGACTGACAGCGAGGGCAGATAGTACCCGGTCTACGCAATATTACATTAAAAGCACAACAATTACAAAGACTGCTTAAAATCGGCTCTGCAATATTCGCACTGCTTAAACGACGAATGATGTGGAGTGCATATCTATGTAAAAATTGATGGTGCGAAGCATTTATAAAACCTTGCAAGTTGTTCCAGATCGTGACATCTGTGAATGTGGAAAGCTTTTCAGACATTTTGTACAGGAAAAGAGCGGCTGGTCCATAAATTGTTAAAAAAGACTGAAAAATGAAAAAAATTGATGCATACACACGAAATGTTTAGTATCACATTAATCCGCCAATAGCAAAACGGCCTTGGTAAAT
>UXSR01005339.1:46301-57877 GCA_900604375.1 Mesocestoides corti | reverse complement strand
TGACGGATATAAACAAATTGCCCTTAATGGCGATTAAAAACCCTTTTAGCTTCTTCAATCAATCCCGTTCAATCGTCTAATATGGCAAACTTCATTATATTGACAGACGATGTGAATATTTTTTTTAAAATGTATAATAACGCGGCGTAAGGCAAAAATGTAGCTTTTGCAAACTCGGATGGAAGAAAAGGGAGTGTAATTTTTTGCTTGCAAGCCCCTTACTTATAAAGTACTCATTCGGTCAACATTTATTAATGCTACTTTGCAATCAAATAACGATTAGGAAGATGTAATTTTTTGGGCTTTAATCTGTACGGAAAGCAAATTTAAAGTCAGGGCAATTTCATATCAGTGTATAAAAACATTAGGCATTTTGTCACCGTCGGCGCTAGCGTATGATTAATGAATAATTAAGTGGCAGTTATTTACGTTGTAAAGCACAATACTATTAAAAGAAAAATAACGAAACATATTTCCTTGGTTTTTTTTAAAGAATTTTATGTTATCGTAGGTAAGGGGTCTCTGTTTGATTTTTCTTACTATTTATAGTTTAACGGTGCCTAATTTAGCTCGCTTGCTAATGGCGCGCTTGTCAACTCTCTTATAATGTCTGATTCTGGCGGCAGTAAGTGGCGGCTTTTTCATTTTGTTTGATGTAAATTAGAATTCTGGTGAATTATTTGCAGCTGTTTTGATTTTTATTAAAACTTTTCTTTATACCTGGTAACAGCACGGAAACAAAAATGAGGTGTCTCCGAATTATTGTGTAAAAATTTCCAAGGTTTTTTTGTTCAAATTATTCACAACTTGGTTAGTAATTGCAGAATATATCACCTGCAGCGTCGATTACCTAGCTGCTTGGCTTGCAAGGGGTTGTAAAGTAGGATGTATACGTAATTTATGACCGCATCCAATTTGGGTTTTTAGGGTTTCGATTGAAGAGACCACACATCAAGGTTTTTTCTGTTTGGGCAGTTATTAGATTAACATGGTGGAAAATACATGTTGCTCACTAACGTTAGAGGGTCTTAAGGGGTTCGCATGTGTTTTAGAGCTTTCGAATGAATTACACACGATAAAAGATTGTTCGTAGTTGTAAAATGAATCCCCAATGTCCCATTGAAAGATGGTTTAATGATATCCTTCAAAGTCGTCAATTAAGCATTTGCACAAGTATAAGCTGTTGTACTTGCCGCTCGCGAACTTCTATCTCGTTAAAAACCTGTACTGTGTCTGAAGCACAAGATACAATATGTTTTTGTCCAAGTTGCTAAAATCAATCTAGTTGTATATTTCCCCCTTTTCAATGAAATGGTGTGTTCCATAATCACGCGTCCCTCGAGATATAATGTCTGACATATCGACCGCTAAATGAGTTATTGGGCATGCTGGGAACTGTATATTGTTTAAGGGCATTGAGATCATATTTATTTGTCTGCCGCCTATTGGGTATTCCCTGAACGGAGCACAAGTAGTAGTTTGTTTTACTTGCTTTCGACTTGATTTTTGTGGGAAAACTTAAAACGTATTTCAAGACTGTGGTTGTTTATCTGTTGCCATAAGGTATTCTTAGGGAGTTGATGCGCTAATTTAAAGTAATATATGCTGGTGTTTTGTTATGATTCTTGGTGGCCATTTTCGAAATAAGTTAATGCAATGGATCTAATACCGCCCCAATGGTTTTCGACGTTTATCCATAAGGATTACTTATTTATGGTTTTCAAGTAACCTGAAGTTGTATCAACGGGAACCACATTCAGAATGTGGTGAAACGGGGTTTGATTGTGTGCTGTACGGAAAAAGATAGTTGATATCATTCGACCATGAGGTTTCTCTTGTAGTACCCACCTGTAACTGATTGGAAGGCAGTAGTTGAAAACGCACTCGATCTTTTACTTGGCGAATGAATTGTATTTGGTCCTTTCATCCTTGTTTTGATGCTTACTGTCACATTACTATAATTTATATGATCTTTGTAACCGCTTTTTTTCCTATTTTTCAGGAAAGGCTAGAAAATCGGTAGCTTCCGAGTACTGTTGTAATCATTTTTCCTCTAGGTTCTAAAGCCATTTTGCTTTCCTGAGTCTGAAGATCCTGCGGTAGGTCTAGTCAACTTTCTTGATTGGAAATTTATAGAAGGAAAATGCTCCCGCTCAAAAACGAGTATCCTTCTCAAAGAGGATTGAAATCCAGTACCTGTTCATTCGTTTTATTTTAACCATCAACCCCTTTTAGGGAATTCGCATCCCTCACAAACGAATGTTACAGGTAACTTTATGCATTTTACAGTATGTTCCACTTGGTTTTCCATATTTGCATGCAAGCTTAGTTTGCAACTTAAGTGAGTGGTGCCATATAACCAAACTCTCCGCTTAAATGTACGTAGTCTCTTTGAGAGGTACTTTGAAACTACTTCCCCCTTTTTCTGTTTAGTGCCATACAGTCTTCGTCCTCGGGGTCTTCGAGCTGCAGGGCTTCTGGTATGAGTCAGTTCTCGCACTGTTCTCTTCCTGGCGCCTTAGTGACCAGACAGTAAGTTTACTTTCAAGTGTGTACCACACTCCACTTTACAGCCTAAAATTCTCTGCTTTTTGTTCATGGTCTTTGTCTGTTTCTCGTTAAAACTGGGAACTGTAAGCACGCAGTATAAAAATGAGCTTAGATTTAGAGAAATACGTTATTTGCTTGGCGCGGGCGTCGCAATTCCTCCCTTATAATTAAATGCATTCCCCTGTTTTTTTTCTGTAGGTGTCCACTTAAAGATCTCAGTCCTAATTTAGACCCCAACGGCTTTTCTCCAAATGCCAGTGAAATGGATGTTGACATGGAAGTTTCTTGCAATGAAGGTGAAAAGCAAACAACCACATTAAGACCCACCCACCTCACGACCATGGACACCAGCATCGCCACAGTTGACATGGACTGTGACGAGACCGTAGAACTGAGTACTGACGAGGTCCCCAGCGTTGTTGTGCCAAGTCACGAGTTCTCAGAGCACGAAAGCGCTGACGTTACCATGGAAATAAGTGACCTTGATGGGCATAGCAATTCGGCTAGTTTTGAACGAGGGGCCTTGAGCTTGGACATTTGTGCTAAAGAAAGCCAGAAAACGCCTAGTTGTGGTAAACTGTGTAACTTCAACGAACCAGCCACGAAAAAGCACTGTCCAGACACCCAGTCATCTTCTGATGGGCTTGTGCACAAGACATCTCCTATGCCTACTATCTCAGAAGTAGTTCCAAACGCTGATCAAGAACTCATCCAAGGTAAAAACTTGTTGACGTCTTCAAGCACAACGGCTAATTTTTCCAGTGATGCCAATCAAGGTGACGTGTCAACTTTACTGTGGAAAGCTAATGCAAGGGCTGGAGTCCATCAAGGCGCAACAAATACTGGGGTAGAAAAGCTAACAGCCAGCCACCACGAAATGTCGGTGTCTTCTGACCATTTATTGTTAGAAAACCAGAAAACTTGTGCTGAAATGTCGCTTCCAGTGAGTGCCGCGACCTCGGTTTGTCAAGTCAGTAGTTACGACAAAGCCGTCTCTCCCGCCAACTATCGATCCCAAGAAAAGCATGTTGCTGCCGAAGTATCGCCATCCGAAAGGTCTACGGCCGCCGTTGGGACGTCAGATTTTGACTTGAAGCAACAGCTGCCAGATTCAGTCATTCAATGTGATTACATGATTACTGATACCTCATGTAACTTCCGAAAAGATCAGAGCATCAAGGCTGAAAGATCTAGACACAATGAACGCAATAATGAAGCGTCAATCGATGATCCCAGTTCGCATATAAGTTATATTTCCGAGAAATATAAAGGCTTAGTGTCCCACTACAATCCTGTTTGTCGTCCTGAGACAACCTCTGCACGGCACGAGAAATCTGTTGAAACGTTGAGCGCCACTTCTGGGGACACATCTGCTAACTTCTCGATTGTTCAGCGGACCAGCGTGTATACTGCCTACCCTAATTCTGATGTTGCTTCTGATTCTAAATCCAATGAAGATACTGGAAGGCTCATATTTTCAAGCAACACAAACTCTGCAGAGGTGGATGAACTTATATCAGACCAGGAGAGGCACACAGACGATGTAATCGGCTCTCGGCCAGGGGGCTTATTGAATCAGACGCATTCTCACACCTCCACTCC
The DNA here is from genome assembly GCA_900604375.1 of Mesocestoides corti. Taxonomy (NCBI): domain Eukaryota; kingdom Metazoa; phylum Platyhelminthes; class Cestoda; order Cyclophyllidea; family Mesocestoididae; genus Mesocestoides; species Mesocestoides corti. The sequence goes on along the minus strand of UXSR01005339.1, from coordinate 53,725 downwards.
CACCTCTGTTGATTGGGAGCAAGAGGAGGGTGAGGACGCGTCGTTCCATAACCCCTTGGAACGGTTTAATAAAATTAGACCCACCACGGTATCGTTCGATTTGCCGGCTTCTGCCAGACAGCAAACTCCTCTCAAGCTGGCCATGTTCCCTCCCGCTGGCATTTCGATGACAGCCTCCGCCGTCAAGACACCTCTCAAGCGTTTTTCCTCCGCGGGGGAGTTTTCGCTTTCCGCAAACGCCTTTCGAGGTGTACGTGTTGCTAGACGGGATGGCTTCTGTGAAGGGCAGCTGTCGCATTTTGAGTTTCTTCGCTCCTCTTCGGACCGTGTATTTCCACGATTAAAATCGACAGAACCAGTGGTAAGACTTTAGTTCTCTGATGCACCTGCCTTTAAACACATTTTTTTCTCTGATTCGAAATAGGTTCTTGACGGGAGTCCTTCACGACAGCGCCTTTTACGTATTAATACCTTGCATATTTTTTGTGCTTTTTGAAAAGACATTTATCATCACACCGATTAGCGCCTCTCAGGAACGCAGTCGCTGTTTTTTCCCACCGTAGCCTGTTGTACTGGCTTTGGACGTCTGACCAGACCTAACGTCTTTAACACAACAACTCACCCCATTGTGACAGTACAATAATCCATGTGCTTCCATTATTCACCGGTTTTCAGAATTTGACTCCCTCTCGGGCTGGCCTTTCTGGATCTGTCCCTTCAGTAAATTCGCCCTCGGATATTGTAACTCGGCGATATCGCAAACTCACTTCTTTTTCTCACGTATTCCGATTGACTTTCCTAACTATCTGTCCTTGCTTTTCTGGTTCCGCAGCCAGTTCGAGAAATCATGTCCATGGAAGACTTCATCACAGGTGTGCTCGAAATTGACGCGTTCTCTCCCCTTGACGCATCCCTCATTGACGCAGTGTTGGAGAAAATCTTGCCAATTACAAGCTGGGAATCGGAGAAGGTAAGTCCGCTTTCGACCGCCTACTACGCATATTTTCCAAACCAGTCTATCAACGATTGACCAATTAGTTTTTGTATTCTTCCCTTTAAGCTTGATTCAAGCACACTCAGACACCTCCAGAGCTTTGGAGATTCTCTCCTTGCTCACTTCAAACTCATGGCTAACGGGTGAGTGGTCGTCGTGTTGGTGCCCTTATTCCAGTCCCCAAACACTCCTCCTGTGATGCACGTTCCTTTTCAGCTTGACAGTGGAGAACAATTTCAGGATGCGCAAGCCCGTTAACCAGCTTTGCAGTTGGGACGTCATTAAGGTACTGGTTTGATCCTTTTTTTTCAAATTAGGACTTTATTTTTGGGGCAAGAGCGTGTTTTGATAATGCTAATCATCAACTGTGCGCTGTGTTTCAATTCATTGTGACAGGGAAGTTGATTGGTAATCACTTAGACTTACCCGTGGGAAAACACGGCGGCTTTGGGGTGTTTTTAAAAAATATGACCGAATGTCCCGATGTGACTGGAGTGGCGAGTTTGCTGTTGGTGGGGGCAGATTGTGTCCCTGTTTGACGGGTCTTTGGAGGGTTTCCAAGAAAGATGGCTACTTGGAGTGGCAATGTGTACGACAGCCTTGCTGGTTTTGAAGCTGTGGTTCTACGAGTCACCATTTAATGTAGATTCTAAAATTTCAATGGCGCTTAGCTCACGGTAGTCGCAGAGTAGTGCAGTTGAACACCGTTTACAAATCTGCCTTGCGGTCTTATTTTAGGAAATACCTTTCCCGCGTGTCGAGGGCCTTCGTTCCTTAACTAATTCAGTGTTCAACGCGTAGTTGGTCTTGTTAGCTAGTCCATGCGGCCCACAGCGCACCCCAACCTGGGGAGTGCGTGCGTGCGAAATGGCCACGTGGCGTTTGGGTTTTTTTCCTTCGTCACACAGCCTTGTCCACTGGTGGTGGTGGGTCGGTAGCGGTGAGCGAGCATCGTCACTACCCCCTGTATTTCCCATTGCCACTCACAGAACCTCGGAATTAAGACGAGGGTGTGAAAAGGCGCCGAGACCTGGTGTACACCGCCAACCATTTTCCTGCTAGGAATGACGTGTCAGTGTGGGGAGGGCGGTTTTATACCGAACATGCGGTCGGGGAGGGGGTGCTGGGGCCATTGCAGGGCAGGGAGGGGGTAACCGCACGAGTGGCAGTCATCTTGCAATTAACCTGTTTGGACAGGCATCTGGTGATCAGCCGCCACCCCCATCGCTGGTGCTGCGCCACACGGCGTCCGCGCACCTGTTGTGAGACAGTCAAAATTAGGCCCTCGCGTCGCTTATTGACCCATCATGTACCCACTCTTTCATACCTCTTTTAGAAGATGCCGTTCACTGACAAGTGGTGGTCGTTCTTGGAGGAGTTCAACGCCATGACCACTGAGGAGGTACGCGAAAATAAGCAGCTTTGAGTCTAACCTACATAGTCATTTTATTTGAACCCATTTAATGGAAGGGAGTGTTTGTGCCTCGTTTACTATTAGGTAGATTTATCTCCTTGATAAACATCTGTTGATGGTTACCTTTAGTTAACAGACTGGTTAGTATCATAGAGCTGTCGGTTGCGTTCGTCTTTTCTCTGAAAGTCTGCCAGTTGCTTTCAGTTGAGCTTGAAATCGCCCTCACGAGATTTCGGTTTTCGTCAAGGTCAATTTCAATACTTTCCTATGCGCACTATTCTGGGTAAATGCTTAATCGACTAATTCTATTCTACTGTGACTAGCACCTGGCGCCCTTACATCTTTTTCCAGAAAATTAAACGGGTGAACGCCTTGAGGGATCTCTACTACAATAAGCTTTGTGAGGCGGCCGTGGCAGAGACCATTTCCAGCGTCCAAACGGATGTCGAGGTTGTTTTTTTTTCATTTGCAGTAGTCCGTGTTGGTTGCCATAGTTAAACTTCAGAGCCAGGCTCTGATCGCACATAGTTCGCATCATTCGTTGTCCCTTTACTAGGCATGTTTGGTAAAACCGATTGAATTGTTTACGCCGATGCAATTTAGCAGACTAATGCTGCATAACTTGTTTGTTTGCTTGTTTTTACTTGCACCAGAACCTGGCCAGGTGGTTTGAGGAGAAGCTTGCCGACCTTGAGAAGCAGCGTCAAACGAAGCTGGCCGAATTGGACTTCCTGCAATCCCGTGAGTGCCTGGTGGAGGCTGCTGTTTCGGCTGGGCATCCACAGACGGCGTGTCTTGCCGCCTGGGACTTCTTGTCCGCCCTGTTTTAATAATAAGTGGTCCCTTCTTAGTGCACACCAAATCCTCTGACTGCAAAAATGCTCGAAACCGCTCATGTGTCAAAACGGCTTTTTAATGTATGAAAACCAATTAATAGTACAAGTGTCAGTTGAGCCATTGCGTTAAACCATTTGTCAAAGACGATCTTGCGTGGAGGTGTCAATTAACCAGGAAACGTGCAAGGTACTTGCTGCACTCATTTGGCACGTTTTAGCGTGTGGCGCCGGCTAAGTTCTATTCTCCCCACTTTTTTTTTCGTCTAGAACTTGATGGATGGAGGGACATATTGCAGACTGATGAGGCGGGATTTATCGGTAAGTGTGGCTTCCACTCAAACGACACCACAACTGCACTGTCTGTGTTCGGGTGGAGCGACTGTGTCCTTAATGCACACCTATAAATTCCACTGCTGCTCACACGATGCCTCCCCAGCTGTTTTTTGGCTTGTCCGCGTACAAGACCTGGCACGTACCTTCTAACCTTGGTTGCGACGGCCACCGACTGCTTGTCCGTGCGAGCTGTAACCTTGGAGTTTCTCGGTGGCAGCGAGTATCGTCCCTAGTTTTTGTTGGCGTTTCATTTGGTTTATGAATTCCCTCTTTCAAGAGCATTAGTTGAGCATCAGTTTATGTACCTGCGTGCAGTGTACGCTGGGTCTACAGTGATTGAACTGCGCTGTCGTCGTTAACTGAAGCGTGTCATTAGTGATCGTGCCTTGATTGCTTTTAATGTAGATCTAAACGATAGTTGTTTTTTTTCAAACCCCAATTTCCATGACAGGATAGACACGCCGAGATATCTTTTACGTGCAAACAACAGGACAGATCGGAATGCTTTAAAACGTGTATGTGTTGCCTCAAAGGCAACCATCAATTGCTAATGCGGATATGCAAAGAATGAGTTTAAAGGCGGAGCATACTGAAATGGTGTACACAAATTCGTAACCCCGCTAAGCGAGTGAATCCAAACAGTAAAACAACGGGGGCAGAACAGAATGATATGGCAAATGCTGCAGTAGTAGTTGCTTTTTTTCACATTAAGCAATCCGCAAAGCAAAGGAGAGGATTGACGAGGCTGAAATCAAGACGCTGGCCATCGCCAAGGAGGTGTCGCAACTGAGGCGTGAGCGGGAGGCCGAAGAGCTCTCTAGAATGCAGGAGGGGGCACCCGCCACTCCGCTTCGCCAGCTCCTTCCCACCTCCTATTTCGTTGGTCCTGGTGCCTCGTTGGTCTGCTTGGGCCCTCGTGTGCCCAAACCGCGTCAGTTGGACGCCTGTCGTCGGCTGTAGGTCCCGATAGCCATTTAGGCGTTTGCTTAGTTGCATCACATGCCTCAGTACCGCAGGAACCAACCGCTGTTTCACCCTTGACGTCGACCTCAAACATCAATTTTACCCATTACAGTACACTCCCAAACGTTAAAATTTAGGGAAACATGCAATTTAAATCTCGTGGCATCGTTGCCATGGCCGTCGAAGTCAGGACCTTTCAGTCTTGCCGCTTGGTGTACACATTCGCGAATCATCCGTACCCGTAGTACTGGTCCATGCCATTAAGATAATAACCGGTTTCTACTGCCACGAGACTACTTCTCCATTGCTTTTCTCTTTTTAGCTTTTCGACCTCCCGAGTCAGCTGTCTGTCGGCGTCCTCCAACAGCTACCGAATTCACCACTTCTTTGACACCCTGAGGATGGATGTTGTTTGTAGGGAGTCGCAGCTGTCGAGACGCTCGAAGGCCTCACAGCAAAACATTTTGAGCTACAAACTCGATTTTGCCGAGGGTAGGTTGTGTGTCGCTGTCTCGTGCAATAGAAGGTGCTTTATTTGTCGATAAACTCATGTTATCTTCCCTCGTGTCTCTTCCAAAGTCGTTTTGGAGACGTAGAAAAATTGCCATTAGAGCTGTTACGTTTAATAAGAAAGTCGAGGTCCTTCTATCCCTCGATGCCTCACATTGCCTCAGGAACACAGGTAAACCCCATGCAAACAATGACGATTTCAGAACTGTCGGGAAAACACGCCGGAATAACAAATGACAACTCGGAACGTTTAATGACGTATGCCTCTTATTGTGAAATGCATATATTACAACAATCAACAGTGAGCACAATAAATGTTAAACAGCTAGCGTATACAAAAAAATAGCGACACACCGATGTTGTCTAGTTCGAATGGTGCTCCAACGAAATCAGCACAGTAAAACAAATGGTAATGCGGAAATGACACGGCAAATATTTCACCCTGGTGGTACTTACAGTCACGTGGGAAGTTTGTGCCAATATACACCGCCTATGTGTGTTCGTGTGCCACTGTCATAATGCTAAATCTCGTTCGTTTTGTGTTAGACCCAACGGAACTGGACACGACGAATCAGGTTGCGGAGTACGCCCTTCGTTGCCTTCAAAAACAATCATCCGTTTTAGACTTCCTTATTGGAAGAACTTTGGAGGATGCTGTTGATGTGAGTATTGATGATTTGTGGGAATGCGCGTATCTGCGTTAGTCGAAGTAGCTCGTAGCCTCACATTGTTTAAAACTGACGGTGGCGTCTGAAGCTGTGTGAGAATAGAGGGAGGTCAGACATACCTGTACGCCACTAAAATGTGCTGATTCAGGTTTTATTACAATGCCAGATACTGCCAAAGCCTCCCCATTGCCACATTACCCACCAATTACGTGTTATTAAAATCAATAAGGTTGTCATGGGGTCGTGCAACGTTGATTAATTCCTTTCTGAATGTCCCCTGTAATTCGTTCTTTTGTTTCTTCCTGGCAGTTTCTTGATTACTGCTTGCAGCCCTGCGCATTCCTAGCATGCAGTCTTCGAGCCCTTTGGTTCGTGGGTACCTCAACGACTCTTGAACTACCCTGTTTCGATGTAGAAAGAGTAGGCGGTACCGATTCATCAACCACCCCGAAAACCGACTCAGGAAAGCCCTGGCGGCTCTGCCCGAGTTTTTACAAATGCGCCAAAATGATATCATTCGACCCGCCCCCGGGCTCTAAACCCTTCAAGTGAGTTGCACACGCCTTCCATATGCAGCCATTAGGGCCTATGGGTTGGCTGAAAGGTTATGTTGGTTTTGTAGTGTGAAGTTAAGGTCAGTTTTTCAAACTAATCGTAAACGGTTCCACATCCGATGACCTTTTGCCATTCTTCCGTCCCTGTCGGCAAAAAACCATCCAATTCCAGGTCAGCACGGTAGGAGATACCGTTGGATGCCTGTTGTTTTAGCTTTTAGCCCTGAGCGTGATCCATTTGGTCCCGTCGATACAGGTTTTCCAGTAGTTCTGAAACCTAGTCTGTTCTGCGATCGTACTGGCATTAAAAATTACCCCACTTTTACCACATTTCATGTTTCTACAACAGGTGTGGCACGGTCTCATCGTAATTACTTACGTCCTTTAGGATCGTTGGGATTATCGCACCCAAACAGGTTGACGCCGTACTGCAGACTACTACTGAGTTGACCTCTGTATTGGATGTATTCAACGACGAAATACCCCCGAATGTATTACTTGAAGATCAACTCGAAAATATCAGGTAGTTCAATTTGCATGGAAACTGACATCGTTTGACTTGCCCCTCCAACGTCTTTCTTGCTGCTCTGGTCCTGACAACTATCGCCACAGAGCCTTTTTCTTTGTGCGTATCAATCGAAATAAACAGTGAAAAGAACATTTCACACGTCCATGGTCGAAACGGTAATTTTGTTTCGATCAGACCGTAAGCCTGTGCTCCGTCAAATAACCTAAACCTATGTTCAGCGTGGGTGCACTTCCCTGTTTGTTCGTCATGTATGATAATCCCGTTTCGTCCGCCTAAATCCATTCTGCTCTTCGATATTTTAGCCTCGATTCGCTAAAACAAATCGCCCTCAAGACATCCTCCAACGCCCCTGACAACTTTGTCAAGTACCACGAAAGACTTCTCTCCACCTTGTCTCGGACCGTGATCTCGGGTTGTGACGATAACACCCCCAAATAATTAACTTGCAGTGAAACAGCTTATCCTTTTGTACTTCAAACCTTTTCTTAACTAAGTCCCTCACCCAACACACCCTGGGCCCACACCTACCCCTCTGATCTGCTCGTATTCGCCACCAGTTGAATCCCATGTCTTCATTGTTTATACGGCTCCCTGACAAAAGTTGTACACAACCCAATTTGCAA
>UXSR01005339.1:0-45622 GCA_900604375.1 Mesocestoides corti | reverse complement strand
CTTGTGAATGTGGGGGATCACACCACCCCCAGCAATTGTTGCTTTGATGAGAGTATCCAATTCTTCATCGCCCCGAATAGCTAATTGTAAATGTCGTGGAGTAATGCGTTTCACCTTGAGATCCTTACTAGCATTTCCGGCAAGCTCAAGGACCTCAGCGGTCAAATACTCCAAAATAGCCGCAGAGTAGACAGCAGCAGTAGCACCGACACGGCCATGGCTCGTTGTGCGAGTTTTCAAGTGGCGGTGAATACGACCAACAGGAAACTACAAAAACGACCGAAATTAAACCGAGACGCTACAACAGCTTGACATTTCAAATGTAAAGGAACATAGAACGTCATTTAAATGCGTGGTCAGCCGTAATACAAACACACCTGAAGACCGGCCCTATGCGAACGAGAAATCGCTTTAGCTTTTGCTTTTCCAGAATCTTTTCCTGCTTTACCACCAGCCTAAAGCAAAGAGACAGGTAAACCAAACCGAGACAGACCATCTGAAACCAACGGGACTAAAAATCGAATTTAATTGTTTCGCTCTACTTCAAATCAGTAATTGGCAAAAACAAATTCATACATTCATTTTTTAATTTCTGGATAATTATTAATTTTTATTGAAAACAGTGAATTATGTATTATAATTTTATTTTAAATTTTTTGCACCTTCCGATTCAGGCTTAGCGTTACACTAAATATTTCAGTATAGCACGTTCATTCAAATAAAACGTCTCTGAAGATTGTAGAGGGGTTTCATCAGTGGATTTCTCAAAAGGCGTTGCAAAAGATTTTAAAACAGTGACTAGCTTTGCCTGTGAAATTTACGATCTACGAGTTTCAGTTACTTTTGTTTACATCTTGGTAAAAATCATATTAAACGTCACAAAATCACCCACACTGAAATAATGACAAAAGGAAAACGTAGGACACTATCGCCTTTTAACTTTAAATACAATTATTTACGCCAAAACATGTCAGTATATGAAATATTAAAGAAGGCAGCTTGCATTTATGCTTTTAAACAGGGAAAGTAAATTTATAAACCTTTTTTTCATAAATGACATGCAATTTTTGTGGTCCTACCTATATGCATAATCATACGTAGATATAGCTTATTTTTAAAATATATATAATTAACTTGTTTGTTAAATTATTAGTTGTGTTCGGGATAGGTGATTTTGAATGTTATTAACTTATTAATACATACATATCTTTACCCATTTCTTTTAAAATCACTAATTTCGTGTGATTCGTGCCAGCTATTTTACAATGGCATCATTTAATCAAATAATACAATAAAACGATAGATATTTTTGACATATTAGTACCAGATTACACATCGATTCTGCCGAATGTTCAAACTTTAAAAGTTTCCAGGTAGATTTTTCGGGTCCTGGCATAGTCACTTTGTTTTTTCGGCCGCAATGTGCTTTAAAAAGGCTTAGTAGTGATTGTAGTAGAATTGAAATTTAGTATTTTCTCCTAATCAATCCTCATAATATTTTATTTTATGCAGGCTTTATGCCTGATTTTAACCATTTTTACACATTTTTATTCTCATAAAAAACTAAGAATCTGTTGGTTTTGTTTTTTTTTAAAAATAAAATTTGACTTCATTTGGTTGTTTTTTTCTTCAAATTTATTGATTTTCCATTTAATACCCTGACAACGCTACTAGAAATCGCGCAGTAACGTATTTGCGTTTCGGTGTGCTTTCGGATGGCTACTGTGACAGCTGCGATATCGGAGTATCTAAGCAATATAAAACCACAGATGTGGGTAAGTTGGTTATTAGGTAATAATATAATCTAAATGACTTTGATTATTTAAATGGGCCCTCAATCCATATTTGGTATTTTAATTTGCTTCCTTATTTTACTTGTTTTGCTGCTATTTGTATTAAAAGCAACCTGATGACTAACAATTCCTAACAGGAAAAATTGAGTTTCTAGTGCATTCTAAGCTACTCATCTTTGAATGGTAGGCAGTGGAAGCCGTTTGAGTGGATTCTTGTTAGGATTTGGTGGAAAAATCCACCGAAATCGCTAGCATAATATACTGTTTAAAGAAATACGTGGTATTTTGTAATTGTCTTCTAGAGTTTCAGGTTACTTCATTTTAATTTGTGTAAAAAATTAGGCATGTATTTTGTTACTCTCTTTTTTTTTTCAAGTCGCAAAAAAATTGCACATCACTTTCATTCGTTTAATGAATTTAGGCTCAAAGTGGCTCACCGTTTGCATGCACGTCGTGTTCATTTCTTCTACTTCATTCTAATTTACAGTAATTCTACCTCATGAAAATGAATAATTAAAGTATTCATCTTATTTAATTGAATAAAAATATAAATGAGAATTCGTTAACGCATTATAGGCTTCGATTTATCTATTTTTTACAGCCGTTTCTTACGATTCTTAATTTTCATTACGATAACTCATCAATCATCTGAATTGTTGTACCGGAACATTTTTGGCCCACGAATAAACAACTTCAAGTTGGGCTGTTACTTAAAATTGCGACTTGAAATTTTCGTGGAAGTAATTGAATGCATCACGAGTTGCGGTTGATACCATTTCTCAAAAAATAACAGCATGCGTAAATCCCTGTCAAGATATGAAAAATATTGATGTCGTTAGACATTTTTATTTTGCCTTCGAACTTGGCGTGATTGATTGTAAGAAGGTGATTCTTTTTTTCTTTTAAGTATTCTATCTTGAGCCACATTTGCTTCATCATCATGATGGTACAGTTAGTGTTCTGTAGCAAACACTCAAGGAAAAAACTTGAAGAAGAAGCGAAACTTTTATCGACCAACACAATGGGAACCGTTAGTTGTAAGGTGAGATACTGGTATTTATGTTAATTTCTGACTAAATGAATTTTTTGGCATATAGGCTGTTCAACCGTAAAATTTGTGTTGACTGAGCCAATATATAATATGTAAACGGACAACAATTGGTCACGTAATTTTACATACAACTTAAGAGACTGAATTAAATGATTTTAATATATTTGCTGCAACACTTACCAAGGGCACAGCAACTAAGTGGGTTCTAGTGGACTTGATTATGTAATGACAAACCGCTTCTTGTTTATCAACAAAAATTCATGTAGTTGATTAAGAATTTACCAAAACGCTGCCAGATTTGAGTGACAACTTTTGAGTACCTATATGTATAACAATAATGCATAACAGCCAAGTGATAAGTTGCCTTTGAGGTCCCTCACGCTTAGTATATGCACAAATGATAAGTGGAGCCTTGCAACCTTTTGCAAAATTGCCAAGTTGTGCATTTATGCAGCATTGTGTGGTGATTATAAACTGGAACTCTATCATTTTTGGGCTTCTCTGTGTTTCGACATGATTCTTTATCATTAAAAACGGGGCTACGGTGAGCCCTTACTACGGTGTTAATATACGCATTTTGTTCAATTTAGGGTGACAATTGTAGAAATGGTAGATTTTACGCCAAAGTATCCAACATCAATTGCTTCACTGCTGTAAATGAAGTCCTTTCAACCAACAACAGGAGTCATGGTGAAGAGCTGCAGCAGCACCGTGGTCCCTGTAATTATTATAACAAATTTAATGAAGACGTGGTAGTTAACGAGCAAGTATCAGTAGACGAATTCACCTTTGGAGATGTAATTTACGCTGACTTACAACCTCTGGAGGGCAATTGCAGCTTTGTTGAACTTGTGCTTCAAGTCGCTGAACAGATCGCTCCAGTGAAAGTCTGTGTGGCTCAGACTATCAAGGTTGAATTGCCAGTGAATAAGGCTGTTGAAAACACCAACTTTGACGTTGTGTTCTCACCTGGCCAGCTGGATTCGACTCAACCTTTTGGAGATTGTGATGAAACTCCCTTGTCAGAAGCGATAACTGAAAGCCGAAAAGAGGGTAAAATACCAAAAAGTGATTGTTTCGTGTAAACTCTCAGCCACTAGGCAGTCATTTTAAAGCGTACTTTTGTACAGAGGTAGTTTTGTGACTACGAGGCACTAGGGTTACCTTGGTCGATGGATTATGTAAACTCTCTCAATTTGCAAAATTTAGAAGAATTGTTGCTGAAATTAGCTGACTTGGACAGACGTCTTCGTGCATCAATCAAGCTGCTCGCATCTTTGGTCGATGCCCAAGGTTTGGCGCCACGTGGTCCAGCAAACTCAAGCCCGGGAAAAATGACCTCACGCGACGTCGCCTGCATGACAGTGAGCATGGAGGCGAGCGACTCTCAATGTTCTTGCAGTCTCCCACCAACTTCGGCGACTGCACATTGTCCTCCCCCTCCTCCTCCACCACCACCACCTCCTCCTCCACCCCCTCCCCCACCACCACCGCCGCCGCCGCCGCTTTCTTTCTTAATGAAGAAAAAATCACTATCAAAGAGAGTATTTTGCTATTTTATTAATCATATATATGAAAATGTCAAACTCTTTCGTAAATCAAACTTTGACAGCGTTAAATACGATATTATCCTTTAAAACCACTCACTATGCAGCGTAGTAGGCTGCATCATTGGCTACGCACGTGTATAAGTGTTCCTCGTCTCAACTACCAAAAAATACTGTCAATCTACTTCAGTATTTTTTGGGTTAGAAGATTACTATTATTAGCTACATTTCGTCCCATTTTGACTGAACTCTCATCAGACTAGGTTTCTAATCGTTGTAACCACAGCATTACAGCATTTGTAATGTGAACTAGGTGTTTTCTGAGAGTTGTCATTAAATGCTGCTACTTGACTACTTTCTCTCCCTTTGTGAAGGATTCCAAAGCCATGAACATTGTTGCCAAAATACCCCAAGCGAAAGGAATGTCTGATGTCTTGGAAGAGCTCAAGTCTGGCGCTTTTAAGCTCCGTTCCCCTAACAGAGTCGCAGAACAGAACAGCAACCACAAGTGAGTATTCACCACGAAGCGGAGAGCACTTATCATTAGTTTGCATGTAAGGCTTGACTCCGGTCATCGGATCATGCGTCCTTGTAGGTTCAAGGCCAAGCAGGCAGTCCACTCTGGTGACCTGCCTGATTTCGATTATTCTTATGATACCTAGTGTTGAATACCTTTCTGCAATTTAGTCAAACAACGAACGAAGTGCCTACTGTTCGCCTCCGTCCCTCAAAAACCATCGTTAGGAAATCTCGCTCTCCGACCCCCTCGGTAAGTGCACGTCGTTCCCCGGGCACGTCCTTTCCGGGATCGCCTTTGCTCCGAAAATTCACTCTTTTGTACATTTGCTTTTCGTTTGCCTTTTGACAATATTCGACTCCTTCATGAAGGAAGCTCAAACTGGTTAATTGGAACTTTTAGGCCTTTGGTCAGCATCTGCTTCGACCCACTAATGGCCGTCGGGTTTCTTAAGAAAGCCACAGATTATCCGCTTGAGGGTACGGAAACGGTATGTGAAAAAGCCTTAGATCACACAAATTAGGTTTCACCGCTCAGTTAAGAAGCATTCGATGAATCTGATGGTTTCTGGTCTTCCACATTTCGTTACCTACGTTTGACCAGCATGCATTGTTTATTATTTCAGGTGACTCGGAGAACACCGACTTCACTCAAACCTTTTTTCAGCGTGCGTGCTTTCTCCACTTCATCTTCACTCCACACATTAACAAATCCTTTCATCCACTTTTCAGCCCCATTTTACTCGACTTTACTTCTTCCTTACATACCTTCTGCTTCCCTTGATTTCCTTACCACCCTGTTGCCTTCCATCTCCTGCCTCCTCCATTACTTTCATTGTATTTTCTGCAAACAATTTATCCTTTATTTTCCTTATTGTATTTCTTATTTTTTTCTTAAGAATTCTGCGTGGTTTCTTTCGTTAATAAATTGTTTGTTATAATTCATTTACTGTTATGCTTGTTGGTTGTGTTTTTTTTGCATTTACCTCCTTAGACTGTCGTTTTATTTGTTTTTCTTTGCATTCCTTTTCCTTATAACTTGTCATAATTTTTCAATTACTTCACTTTTGTCTTTTACTTGGAATGCTTTGATTCACATTTTATATGCCTTTTCTCCAATTCCTCGCATCACTTTAACATTCTTCTTTAATATTCCATTTATTTATAACTCTCCCTCTTAAGACTTAATCTATTCTCACTTTTTTGATTCTCACCCACTACTTTATCCACGACGTCCTTTTCACTTCATGCCTTATCAATCCAACACAAAAATCTGTGCGCGTACGCTGAAATTACGGTTTACTTATCTAATCGTCCCATATCAACTCTAAATGTATTAGTACTGTAACTCCAGGGGATTCATATCCCATAAGCTACCTGTAAAATTACCGATACGTAGTGTAAATATAAGTAATTTGTCGTTTCATCTTGAAGTCATTTTGCTTTGGGTGGAAAGACGATCTCGTGTAACTGTTTGGCGGGTTCTATGGAGACCCAGTTTGCAGCGAATTCATGCGCAGATGCGTCTGCTGTTTACTTGATCAGCAGACAAGTACGTTTAGTTTTCAAATAGTGCCAAATACTTGCTCTCTAGTATTCCTCAAATGCAAGTCAATTTAGGCCAAACTGGTTTTGTACTCGGGCTTTCACGTTAAGCATCAAGCATTCAGTGACAGTGGTTTTATCAAGTTGTGATCGCCTTCGCATGACAAATCAACTGATTTTGCGAATCAAGTCATGGTGACCAATAGACTTCCTCAGACCACAATGAAGTCGGGATCTGAGTGAACCTTTCAAAATGCAAGTTTTGCGAGCTGCCTAATTATGTGAATCTGTTCCGTAGTACTAAAAAAGATTTAATACATACACACCACTGATTCAAGCCGCTCACCGTGGGTCATCGACCTAGTAACGGCTGAACCCTTAAACTCCTCTGAGAATTTGCCACCGAAACGAGAGCCTGCAATCTTGCCACGTCTTCAGCGTCGGCAAATACCACTTCAGCCCCAACCACAATCACTCTCATTTGGTTGGACAACAGCTCCAAAATCACACATTAAAACCCATTCCAGTAGGTTTCTCGAATCACATTAGGATTTCTGGCAAATGCCGAAATCCACTATTCTAACCGTCGATTTAACACCTCACCGAACTCGGACGATCGAAATGTGAGAGAAGTGACCTTTGCATACCTCAATTTTTGGTGTTCTCCACCAGGCGGCATTAATTTCAAACAGCCGCTGAATGATGACGTGTACAGACAGTGGTAACTATGTCATCGTGGTCTGTGGGTGCTATAGTTCAATAGGATGGCTAAGGGGTGTCGGCATTCCTTGTTGTTTGGCAAGCCCTCACAATCCACTACGTCAAGGCCACTCAGTGCACAAACAGTTCATTTTGACTTTCGGCTGAGGCGGCAAAAGCTCTCTACATGGGGTCCTGTCATTGTCCTGTACAGGGAGGGTGGGACACACTTTAGACAAGGGATGTGTTTTGGTCATCTAAGCAACACTAACTGCTCACCCACTTCTACGAAATGCCCTTCATCCGACTTACAATAATATGCCTGCTCTTAACACAATCTTTCAGGTCGCTAACACCGAGGTAGGTGCTACAAGTCTGTTGTATGATAGCTTATTTAGCCAATCAACTTTCTGAAATTGTACCAACAGTCACCTAACTGAGGCTTCCTTCTGCTGGTGCTGCTTCTGTCTTTACTCCAGCTTGATTCTGAAATTTGACATCTAGATGTTGCTGGAGTGTTTGCTTGCATGTCTGAGCAATACTTTTACAGGTAGTTTAATTTCGATGTCCCTTGCAACGAATTTCGGCGAGAAATCCTGAGGTTCAACTGACTGAAAACTTGAAACGTCGCAGAATAAATTAACGTCGATTGCAAAAAAATACTGAAATTCATTTCACGATGCGTTAGCCATTTCTTTTCTAGCAGTTGTTGATTCAAGAACAACGAGTTACAATTTCTGCGGAAACACACTCCAATTTAGTTCATTGTCCAAAGTGCGAATGCAACAATTTAGATGAATT
This sequence comes from Mesocestoides corti, assembly GCA_900604375.1. NCBI lineage: Eukaryota > Metazoa > Platyhelminthes > Cestoda > Cyclophyllidea > Mesocestoididae > Mesocestoides > Mesocestoides corti. The sequence continues at coordinate 37,670 of UXSR01005339.1, read as the reverse complement.
ACCGCAGTCGATTTGTCAACACATAGTCCCTTCGCATTCTGACTGATAGAAATTTTTTTCAACATTATTCGTAAAATCGCTAAAAAATGGTTACTCGCTACAACAGCTCACCTATTATTTTTGATCCGACACACTATTACAAAGCACCCAAGCTACATTAAAATTACCCTGAGATTCGAAGTACGACCGAATCAGACGTTATGCATGTGTTTTACAGCAGTACAAAGGCCACTCCTTTTATGAAATCATTCGACATAACATGAAGGCAATGTGATTCCTCGTCTCTCATATTGAATTTTACTAATACGAGCAACATAATTGCTGCGCCATCTTTAGGACAGTTACCTAACTGTAAGTCTAAAGCGCCTGCTCCGCTACCTAGGCAGATCGAGTACACACATTTGCAGTCAGCAAGCAGCGCGTCGAACGAGTATGACTTTGCATCTAATCGACACATCTAATAGCAGTTTCAATTATTCATTTGTAGACATACTTTCTTCCACACTCCTGCGCATGCAAGCGGCTTCACAATTATCAGTGAAGAGATGCGTGCTGCAAACATCACGTTTTCTCAATCCATATCGATCGATTACAAACAAGAATTCAAATAAAATGCACGACTCATCTTTGCTTGATGAAGCTATTATCATCATCAATGATTCTTTCCATTACTAGCCGCCAGGTTCTACACATCTTAATTCAAATGAGTACGCACTGACATGCCCACCGATTAGCGAATGAAGAGTCAAGACATGACAGGAACATGGGTATATATGTACAGCAGGGGAGTAACAACGAAGGGAGCAGGGCAAACTGCAAAGTAGTCAGTCCATGTGGCTACCACACAGGCATCCACAGGACCAATTCACCAGACGCCTTCTCATCCGCTTGCGCCACTGCAGTCAAAGCAAAAAGAGGGCACTCAACCAATGCAGATGACCACAATGCATGAGGCATCAAGCGAAATAAAAACTGACACAACTTACCGAGGTGCGCCTGTGTTTGCGAGGCACTTCGCTTTCAACTGAAACATTCAACAAGCATTGAATTATTATGCATCAGTTACATGTTATGTCCAGCTAGGAAGAGTTTTGGACATATCTGCCATTAAAATCGGTTGATTCATCACTACTAACACTGCCAACCCACTCAACTACCCTCGACGTTGTCAAATGCGCGGCAATATCTACTCCATTGTATGAACAAACTCACTGGCAAGCAATCCACGACATGGCATTTCGTTGTTGGAATTGAATTCCTTGTCACCATCACCACGTCGTCGATCACGACGTCCCACTGACCAATTAGCGCCAATGGTGTCGTTGCCTGTCGCGTCTCTGTCCAATTGTGAGTGCACAATTTCATTCACCTCGAATTTGTATCCGATGCGTTCAGCGGCGGACAGAGACTTGGTGCAACCGTGATCACGGAGGCCTAGCGACGCGCACAAGCGAAAGCAATGCCGATTAGATGTGGTGTTGGGAGCGGGGAGAGGGAGGAGGGGAGGAAAGTAAGGGTGTGATGTTGAACTCACTGGCTTCATGTGCTTCACGCGGAAGTGGTGATGCACACGCAAACACATCAATAGAAGGAGGCATGACTAGAATTTCAGGAGTGGAGAACAGAGGTCTCTCGAGAACACCTGCCTCCTTGCTATCTCTATCCTCCTCCTCTTGGGCAAAGCTCTCGTTGTTCACGGCCTCCTCCTCAATTGCAGATTCGGACGTGCCTAAAATGGTTGTTGGTTTATTTTACGTGCATTTCAACATATCCAGCACAAACAACGTGAACGCGTTGTGGGGTGACGCGCTTACCGGAGGTTTCAGAAGACACAGGCATCTCGTCGACATGTTTCGCCACCTGAGTTACGCAAAATGCGACAATCCGCATTCCGTACACTGCTGCAATGCCCAGCATTACCCACTCAATGTACGGCAGCATAATCAACATCACGCACACATCGATGACTGGAGTGATCACTTCAGTGCTCAGCATTGTTTTCGCCCAAGTAGAGACCAGAAGCAAGTTGATGACGATGGTTGCAGACCAACTGTGCAAGTGACAGTTCTGCGCTCAGACGCATCGATTGTTGGATTTGAAATCGCACGCAGTGTGCAATCGATGGCGTGGCGATGGTGACAACGTGACAAGGTGCAGTGGTTGCAAGGTCAAGTAAAGTAAAGTAAAAAGTAAATTGACAAATAAAAGTTATGTAAATCTGGCGTGATGGATTGATTTCGTTGTTCCTCGATTCCAGCACGTGCTTCCGCTTTTATGCTGGTGTTAATTACATAATTGTAAAATAGTAATAAGTGATAATGAAATCAACGGGTTATTTAACCACAGTGGTTTGCATCGTGGATCGCAATGTCATGTCTGTTAGAGGTTGAAAAACGACGAGAAATCGAACTGTTGCAAAAAGAAAGGTTCGAAAAAAAAGCATTTTGCGAAGGACGGTCAGTTGAGGGTGTGTATGATCAGATAAAATTACAGAAGATTGAGATTAGAAAATTCGGTGGGTATCCACAGTCACTTTATGGCTTTTTTAGACAGTTTCATTTCGTTGTTGAAAGTAGCACAAACGACAGAGCAACCTGTTTAGCGTACCTTCTGCTGTTCTGTGAAGGAAAGGCTCTTAAATCTATGCAGCAATGCACTCATGTCGATGGAGAAATGGGTCTAAAATTTGCAGAGGATATCCTCAAGAAAAATGGGCAAGGTGCAACTATTGTCACAGTTTTGTGCATGAATGGCTTGACTCTCCTCCACTGAAACCCGTCGACTCCCAGGGCTTAGTTACGTTGATCCAACAGGTGGAAGCCTGTGAAGCCATCTTAGCCCAATTAAATTGCTCTTCTTGACTGATTTCTTGCAGGAATTTGGAAGCGATGGAGAAGAGACGATTTATAGGAATTCGTGGAAGAACGGAATGACAGCACCAGCTGCAGGTCTGCTGAAATGGCCATTGACTTATTATGCGAGCAAGCAAAACTTCAACAAGAAGTGCACACGTGGAACACTGGTAATTGGCACCAACGCGATCATTCTGCTTTGCCACGCGGATCCCTCTGCGAAAAAAGGCCGCTATTTTGACAACTGTGCCATTTCTCTCTTTCTTTGGACTTGCTAAAATGGTCGCTGACTGTTCAGAAGCCTGAGCTGTGTCAACGTGTCGTGCACCTGTACCATTTACATTTCAGAAATCCTAACCACACTACTACACCCCTCCGGTGCTAATCACGCTTTGATATCAGACATTTCTCATGACCATGCTGATAAATATGCTCGCTGTTCACAGGTTGTTGTACTGAAGAATGGTCCCAATTTGCCGCATTATCAGCATCCGACTGTCGATGTCTCTGAAATAAACAAATATGTTTCCGAATCTGTTTCCTCCGCAGATAACACTTGCACAAACAATAGTGAAGATACGCTCTGGAATCGAAAACCACTGTTATCCTAAACAATAAATACTACGTCAGTAATTAGATCAAACCACAAATGTTAAACAGTAACCGGAGTCCTTGCCACCATTGGGACAAATGACAAGTGTTACAATGATTCCCATACTTGATCTGGTCAATTGTGCCGAATTCGGATCATTGCTTCGGTGGAAAATCCACTCGTTATCCTTCAATCCACCCATTTCTCCATCTCGTTGGTGAAAACTGTCGTGAGCACCAAACCCCCGGTGGGCTCGAATAAGGTGCGTGTTGTCGCCTTCGCCGATCTTTTTAACGTGGGCTTCGCTCATCGACACCCAGATACATGCTGATCTTTCAGTGTCTTCTACAATACGCTTCCTCTGTAGTCGCTGGACTGTTGTCCACGTTGGCAGCATCACCGAGTTAATTTTACGAGCAAAATGTGCCGCGGGCGTATTTCCTTTGTGAAAGTGAAGTGCCCATTTTGAATAGCCGCTTCGTGATTGTAGACGATGCAGGGTAGACCGAAGCAATCATGGCGGGACCAATTAGATTTAGCAGCCAGCAGGGCTAATGACGCAATCGAGGACGGATTAGAATGCAGTTTTCCAGGGAACATAGGGTCGGCCAAATTAGGTGTCATGGATTAAAGTTAAAGCAAGTGGTGATGAGTTTAAAAGTTACTGGTGTCCTAAAAAACTACGACCTGTCTCAAAGACTAATCCGTGTGATCATAATTTGTTGAATGGTGCAAAATAATCTTTCAGGTCCGCGCGATCCGAAGGCATTGCATCTAAGAAATATACTAAAATTGGCCAAACAATGAGGTGGACATGACGTTAATTCACATGCCGCACGCAGTAGATCTGATTGTGTCGCGTTGCGTGTTTGTGATTGGGTAATCGAAGGGGGTCACCTGGGTACGTTCAGACGAGCCTCTGTGCACACCTGGATGAAGGACTGGGCGAACAGCCAAATAAGCCACCAAGAAAAGAACTCTGGACTGAGAAGCAGTCGTTGGGAGATCCAGGAAAGGGAATTTATTAATAGAATGGTTCGGGGATTGATAGACGCTGCCAGAAACACGATAACACTTTAAATTATTACAGATGTGGAAGACCGAAATTCAGTGATAGCGTCTGAAATCACTTGATCTATGATATCGCCATCGGAGTTACAGATGTGTCCGTCTTGTAATCTGGTGAGTGAATTTTGCTGATATATTTTATGAAATCCAAGCAGAAGCGAAAGCTACAGCGAAAATCCGAAACACGATCTGAGAACGTTAAAACGATTGTGATCATGTAACCTAACACATTCTACACCATCTTTTTATCAGGTACTCAAAAACCTGCTAGATAAGGCATGTCAAATGACCTTGATGTGCGTTTATAAAGTGATATCTTCGTAGATAGTTTGGAAGTTCGCGGAATCATTCTTACATTTAACTTCAAATGTATAAAACCCAGAATCAATTTCCATGACTAAATCTTTTTACAGTTCCTCCGGGCGTCTGTAAGATGTCGTCTCTACCGAAGGGGTTTATATTACCGAAACAAAACCCCTGACTGCTTTCTTCACCTCAAAATAAAAGGGCCAATAATTTTCTCCACAAGTATTGGTCAATCCTAACCTGCAACTCTAGACACGCGATTATTCGTGTACACAAATTTTTATACAACCAACCGTTTTTACTTTCAAAACTAAAAGTAACCAGTAGCGTTTATGTGATACAAAAATTCAAAGTGGTTTTTAATAGCGAAGGTCGTTCTCTCCGGTACAAACATTGAGATAAAGCATTCCCTTGAAATAAGGCAAGGCTGCTTCTTTTAAAAAAGAACATCAGCACCAGCGTGGTTGAGATGTTTTGTTATGAAAGCATGCTGCCTTTAAACTTATTCGCATATGTAATAAAGTCACGACAAGTAAACGAAATGAATTCGCACCTGGAAAAAAAGCCTAAAAGCAGACTTGTCACACCTTATTAACAAGGCTTAAATTTGAGTGACAAATCTGGGTTTTGATCGGTCTCACTTTGAAAGTAGTCACGATTTCCTGCAAATCGCATTGACATCGAACAAACGGTCTGTTAGAAACTGCCAGTCCTGTTCAGAAAGAAGCTCACGATCTCTTCGATTACGATTAGTTGTTTGGTTATTCCCCTACCTGCCGAATTCAGCAGTGGCACAAGGCTCCCTCACTTTCCACAAATAAAGTCAAAGCTGACCTGCCATGAATGCGCAACATTACACAGGCCTTGGACTTTCGCGCGGAAGCCCACTTTCACTCGACAGTTTTTCCGGCAGTGGACTGTCAACGGCGACTTTTTCCAACAGGTTAAAATCGCAAGCTGATTGGTCCCTGTGATACACGTTAGCTTTCATTGGTCTATGTTTACAAGTACTTTAAACAATACGCCCACGCAAGAAAGAACCCAAACAACGACAGAGTGTGCCCGGTGGATGGCCAAGGGATCTGTTCACCCGGCCCCGCTGCCTTCGCACAGTAGTATTATCTAGAAGAAAGTTATGCCAGAAAGGCTTGTTGTGGGCCCCAGCATGTGGTCTTGAACCTCGCCGGGGCCACGGAATTAACCCTGGCCCGATTACGTTTCCCTGGTGTCCGCGATGCAGGAAAAGACCAGAGAGGACGGGGACACAACCGTTTACTTCAGAGCCCAACCACGTTGGTGTCGTTGTGTCGTGTGTGGGGTTTGCGCGTGCGTATTTATACCTCGGGTGTGTGAGTCATACATGCGCTAACATCGAGACCTATGTGTGAGGATAATCTAGGATAAATAGTGTGAATGAGGGGGAGGGTTGAGGATCCGCGCGGCTACGACAAGGGGAACCCTGTGTACGAGTTGGATCGACCGGATTAAGGGGTTGAATAAACTCGATTCACGCTTGGCTGTTTAGAAACTGGATCCCTTCAAGTTATACCCTGTTGTTCTTCACCTCCGTTACTGGGGGATGAAAGTACTCAAATAGTAGGCAACGATAGACTCAGACCTCGAAAGTGCTTTCATAAAGATAGAACCGCGTTGAACTTATCATCAAACATGCCTTTTGATGAGTTCAACCATTCAACCAAGTTTTGCTGTATTTTTAATGAGTTGCCTAAGATGGGAAAAATGCGGATCTGTGATTGGCTGAAATCTTGCCGCCTCACTACCAAGTCGGAGGGCTCTTTAATTTGCATTGGCAAGTGTCCCTTTGGCAGATTTTGCAATTTTTCCTTGGCTATGGTCACTGCAAAAAAGAAAAGCCTTTTTCGTAAATCCGACATGGCCTTGTATACGCAGCTTGATCTAACCATTCTTGGGCTGGATTTACTTTCAGAAATTTTCGTATTTCGCATTAACACACCCAGGAAAAGCTTACAACCGCGGCTTTTTGCTAGTTGAGTGAGCGTGCTTGATTAGCGGTGAGTCGACAGATGGCTGACAGTGTGGAGTCGGGACCCAGACAGCTTGTTGCGCTTCGGTTACTGTCGGAGTTTAAGAGGATCAGAGACGACGGCGGCTCAGCTGTTCGCTTGATGACTCAGACGCGTGCTGCGTCTGTGTGCAGACAACGTCGTGTCACGTTCAACGTGTCACAGGGGTTTGTGTAAACACGGGTTGCATAGCCAGACGTATCCGTGTAAACAATGGACGGTGAGCAAGATGGGTGAAGAGACAAACACGGTTAGCTTGAACGAGGCGACTTTCCAAGGCGCCTGTGAATGCTGTTTAACACACTTCGGAAGAGAACCAATTTACAATATTCTCGTGATAAACGAACTGAATCTAGAATTATGACTGATCAGAAAAGTCAGAAAAAGGCATCAGTTTGTGGCCAATGCCTTTTCTAGCGGATCCATGAAGCCAAGTTGGTGGTGTTGAACTGGACGTGGTGGGTGTTGCTGTTTAAATAGAGGAGGGAACAAACGCTCACTTCGTGACGTAGGATTGGCTTGTGGTGTTGTTGGGTTTGTGTGTGGTTCCAAACTGGGCCGTGGGTTTTGTGAAACACGCACACCGCCTTGTGCAAGTGCAAGCACTGACCTTTTGATCGCACAACATGCCTGGCGAGTCAGTTCACTGGTTGTTAGAAGCGAGCCGTCAAAACCACCGCGTAGCACGATGGCAAAATACAATATTTTGACGGCGGAATGACTGGCACATTGTCAGCCACTTACCCGAATGACAAATGCGCCAATTAAATTGCAAAAAAACTAGCTGAAATAGAATTCCTCGGGGGATTTCTTTACAACCACCAAATCACAGTGACTTCAAGGCATGTAAAACCCGTAAATTTGAGCCAGTGGGTCCGTCGAGCAAGGCCTTTGTTTGTCACTTTAACTCCACCTAATTGTGTGGTTCACACCTCCAGATTTCCTTTAAGGATTTTGGCGGGATTGCGAACTCAAGACGGGGCAACCAACTTCATAGGAGAGGCCCTTCAGTTTTCTGATGCTCTAGTAACTCTCGACATCGTCCTTCTTTCGCTTGTTAGCCAACGTCACCAGAGATAGGGACAGATTTGAAGACCCTCATGAAAAGGCCAAATCTCAATCGGAATCGATTGTTTATCAGCGACGTCTGTGTCAGCTGTCAATTTATACAGGCGACGGCGGTATCGATTCCGACGGAGAGCAATGTTAACAAAAAAGACTTAAGCCACAACTAGGTAAACGCAGAATTTAGTAAAAAGCCGAGAAAATGAAGTCAATTTGACGGTTTAAACGACTGGTTGACCGGTCTGTGCCATACTTTGTCTGTGTGGTTTACAAAGCAAGGCCACAAAAAGCGAGCAGATGCGTGAACAAATAAAAGCAGCCCAAACCAGCTCGGGATGTGTCAGGCACGGTTGTGTTAGCATCCACCACCTCACAGGCCTGCCAGTCAACAGCCAGTGGAAACCCCATAACAGCGACAATCGATGCGGCCATATATTCATCTCAGGCCAGCTAAGCGCCCTTGTGTGAGCGTGTTTATCAACATTCAACAGCAAGCGGCTAGGGGTGAGGGTGAGTCATTGACGCCGATCGGTGTTAAAAGCCACGTTCACGTGCGTTCGCTGTTCCCTGCGGTGACATGTAGGAAATTCGTGGGTATTGCTTTAATCGAACAACTTGAACTATCGAGTTATTTCATTCGGCGAGCTCCAGCTTACACCATTGAAGAGAACTATCATCGGATTTGCCACGTCTGACTGTATAATTATCAAATCTTAGCGGACCATCGGCTTTGAATACCAGCGTGCTGATACGTTTTTTGCTTGATTCAAACGAGGACGCTTCTCATCGGCGAATAACATAACTTGTTGCGCTAGACGGCTACCAACAGTAGCTGTCACACCTTGCCAGATGCCGGTTGTGCGCTGCCGACCGCCTTTTCAGTGTTTAGTGAAACAATGAACCCAAATGCTACTGGTGGTCTTTGAAATTTGACACACCGGCGCTCGAATACAGAACCCAGTCCCCCCTTCAACTTCAACATTCCTCGGGGAAGAGCGAGAGGGGTGGCGACAAATCTAGTCTATCAAAGAGTAGATTAATAGATCACGGTTACAACGGGTAGGTAAGAAAGCTCTCAGAAGGTACGACATAAACACGGGGGTTAAAAGTGGGGGAGGACACAGGAGGTGACACGCCGGTGGGTTGGGCAACGGATCTATTATGCATTTGAAGCCGACGATGGAATCGGAATTAGTCGAAGACCAGCACAGTCGAGAGGTGGCGCACACGCGAGCGCCAGGTTCACAGAGAGCTTCTACAAATCTTCCAAGTTCCGGAAAGCCGTCGTGATTTCCTCATTCAACTCGTCAAAATCAGCGAGGATTTGGGCCTGCGGAGGGCAGAGAAAACGGACAGCATTTAGCTTAATGACATACACTTGGCAATGGGGGGATAAGCAAAGCTCAATCACTGCGGAAACACCAACCTGTCCCTCGGTGACGGGATTCTTGAACTTCATACTGGAGAGTTTGTAGAGTGTGGAACTCATGGCTTCACGGATGAGGGCCCAGGTAACACGACGAGGGGATTGAGCAGTCGCCTCGATTGTACGACGCGCCTGATCGTAGAAGTGGATAATATTCTTCATCATTCCCACCGACTTGTAGAATGGGCAGAATCTACAACAACAGGAGGACGGCATCGCAGTAGGCGGCGTCTATCCGACTCGTTTCAGCACTTCGACAAGCAAACGTGGAAACCACTAGGGTCACGGGGAATATTAGAGGTGCCTTGTCTTCACACAAAAAATCACGGTACACACAACACAAGGCAGCGAGATTCGATACAGCGGATACCCCGGAATGGCAGGAAATCGAGGCGAGATACCGCCACTTTGTGACAGCTTCCAGGGGGTTACAATCGCCTAATTGGGACCGCAGTTGACAGCGATTTCACAAGGGCACCATAGATATTATGACAAGGCAAGCCAGCAAGAGGGTCAAACAGAGAATCGCCTAGAACTCATCCACGAGGTGCCCGATCAGTGGGTGGCGAGGTAAAGAAGAAAGCGGTGCCGGCACGACAGAGGCCAGGCAACGAGCACAGCATACCTGTCATAATCGGAGTAGCCGTTCTGTTGCAAGAAGTCGTCCTTGATGATGCGTGCAACCTCAAGTGTGATTTTATCCCCCTCCGCCAGTGACGCCTACAACAACAACAACAACAAACAATGCAACAACAATTACAAGACCGCGTGTCATCCTTACCTAACGGTTAAACGCGTGGTCGTGCCTACGTCAAAAAAAGTAATCCGTAAAATCCAGCCGTTTGGATTCGTAGTTGGCCAACAAATTCCAGATGTTTAAAGCAAATGATACAACACGTAGATAGGTAGCGAGTACAATTAGCTTAGAATTAAGGCCTCTGGGCAAGGGGTGAATTTTAAAGTTTACCGGTTGGTTAAAAAAACCACCACGGAATCAATCGATGCAAATAGACGCACACACAATCATTTGTAGACAAAACTGACAGTCGCTGGTGTGTTTGAGTAAAGCTACGAGACAGAGCCAAGTGCGACTGCAATGGCCAGACAAAGGCGACAAACCTTGCCGACGAGCTGGACGATTTCCGAGAGGTCCTTCTCTTCCTGCAGTATCTCCTGCATCTTGGTTCTGAGGGTGACGAATTCGGGGAAGTTCTGTTCATAGTACTCGTCCAGTGCGCGCACGTACTTGGAGTAGGAGATGAGCCAGTTGACACTGGGGAAGTGCTTCCGTTGGGCCAACTTCTTGTCCAGACCCCAGAACACCTACCAAGAGGTTGTGAAGGGCTTAGTGCTTGCACGCATTCACACGCCAGCGCAGGTTTGCCTGGGCAGCAACCCCGACAGGGTGCCATTGATTCATTTAAGAAAAGGTGAAGGGGTACATATCAAGAGAACAGGGAATCTACACTTGCAACTGCTATTTTCAACCTTGGGTAGTGTGACTCTAATGAGCCAGAAACAAGCAGCCCCAACGAGGCAACACGCTGGTGTCACTTTGATGCCAAATCACGAACATTAGACGAAATCAAATCGGGAACACCAACGAACTAATGAGAACAAATAGCAGACGTTAGCGACATGCGTCAGGACAATAGCCGAAGGAACGTCGGCTTCTAACCCCGAACAATTAATCCACCGCTATTGCCAGCTTTGAGCGTGGAAATGAAAAAAAACCCCGGCAGCCAGAGGAACCCACCTGCACGATGCCCAGCGTCGCCGAGGTGACGGGGTCGGAAAAGTCGCCGCCAGGGGGCGAGACGGCGCCGACGATGGTCACTGAGCCGAAGCGCTTCTCGGGTCCACCCAGACACCGGACACGGCCCGCGCGCTCGTAGAAGCTACAGCGGAAGAGGCGCGTGTGAAACAAGGGCATCACCGAACGGCAGGAGGGAATCAAAGAAGACTCGCGAACTCGATGCAACAGCAAACAACCAAGAGGGATCATCAACTCGAGAGTGTGAAAGAACTTGATATCGTAAGTATCACGAGCACTATCGGGTGATGCTCGAAGGGACTATTTTATCGACTGTACTGGAGTCGCTGTTTTCGAAATACCTCACGAAATCTACTTGTTTTCCCTTTTGTCTTATTTAAGCAACTCAAAACAATCAGTGTTCTGCATAAAAGCACATCGATGACTGTTTAAATGCAAACCAGGATTAGAAACCAGCTCCAACTGTTCACGGTTGCGGTCACTTAATGCTGCTTTCCGAATCCACCGCTCATTTGTGCGCTAGTCGTGACGCCGTGGACGATAATCTGGCCAATAAATGAATCACGCGATGGTGACTCCATTTATCATTCGCAATGGCCCGCTAAAACCAGCACCACTATCTACCAAGCGTTTTTATCCCGAATGGGCATTGTCTGTCTTGAAAGCACCCAAATCAATTCCTGACCATGACACTAGCCAAAAAAACTATCACTAAATGCGTTTAAATTAGGACATCGGCTCAAAACTTTCATAGGGGTCCAGCAGAATTGAAAAAGGAGTCACAACAAGCCAACTCCGTATAGGAGAGAGAACATTAGAGAGAGAATACGCACTTAAATACGGCAAGACGTGAACGGTTTGGGTGGACAGTAAGCCGAACCATGCAAAAAAGCAGCAACAGGGTGAGCTGATTCGAACTTAGAGTAGACATGAAGTAGCCCCGCCAAAGCACCCGAAAATTGTTCAACAAGCCCAGGTGTTCTGCTTAGTCGCGATGTTTAGAATGTTCCTCGCGTCGCCTGATTTACGTCGAGGGAGTTGCCAAATGACCCGTGCCCCACAACGGACCCCACTTTGCAATGAACAGTCCACAGAACAACCAAGTCATGGCATCCGTCAAAAGGAAACGCCAAACCTCGAAGCAATGAATACGAGGATTTGCCATGAGTTAAGCAGCCATTAACCCAACGGCTGCCGCATTCGCCGAGCCACACACCGTGGTCTGTACCGAGTGGCCTCAAGGGCCGTTCCTGGTTGGCTACCCCTCCTCTCCCAATGACTCAAACGCCTACAACCAGGGCACAACGCGGCTTGGGAGGGGGGCTGGTGGGTGAATGGGCGTGCAAACGTCACTTCCGGGTCTCATGGGGCGTATAGGAGGCCTAGTGTTCGAAGAGACGTTCACTTGGCTCACGAGGCGAAAGGCCTGCACGCTGGATCCAGCGATGTATGCATGTTTTGAGGATAAAAAAAAGGGTTAACACACTGGACGACCACACAGACAGCCACAGACAACTGTCGCCTAATTTGGTATATTTATCAAATAAACATAATTACCTGGGCAATTTTTCTACAAAATAAAACAACTTAACGTCGAGGATGTCAACCCTGAGCATTCTGGTACTTTCAAGCTCTTCCAGTGAGCAAGGCAACCGTAGACGACAACAATTAGCACAGATTAAGCGCGAACGTGGATTTATGCCACATGGAAAAAGAAACGACCAGTTACGATCAGCCGAACGAGGTCTCCAGCCCGAGAGTTACACCACGGGTGCAAATCAACTGTTGATAATGGTGGTGGAGGTGGTGGCCTACGACGAGCACCTTGAAGTGACTCTACGCGCCTCACCAATCGTGGGAGGAAAAAAAACACTGGACACAAAAACAGGCCATTTCGGAGAAACACTGACCTGGCGAGACGAGCACCGAGGTAGGCGGGGTAGCCAGAGTCGGCGGGCATTTCGGCCAGACGACCGGAGATCTCGCGCAACGCCTCGGCCCACCGACTGGTCGAGTCGGCCATCATGGCCACGTTGTAGCCCATGTCGCGGAAGTACTCCGAGAGCGTGATGCCCGTGTAGATGGAGGCCTCGCGTGCGGCCACGGGCATGTTGGAGGTGTTGGCCACTAGAGCGGTCCGCTTCATTATCGTCTCCTGTCTTCCGTTAACTTCGACGGTTAGCTGAAGAGAGCCAAGAATGCAGGATGCCAACATCACATGAATAAAAAACCCCAACAGTAGAGCCTAGTAGCATGTAGACTCAAGAAGCGTGACAGCCTTGTCGTTTAAACCTTCTCGGCAAAATGGTTGGATAGCGAGCGGGAATGGAGGAGCTCACCTCTGGAAAATCGCGCAACACCTCGGCCATTTCGTTCCCTCGCTCTCCACAGCCGACGTAGATAATGATGTCTGAGTTTGAGTACTTGGAGAGTGATTGAGAGATGACGGTTTTGCCACATCCAAATGCACCGGGGATAGCTGTAGTACCGCCTTGTACGCAGCTGTAAGGTAAAATGCCGCGACACACTTACACAGCGTCATTCATGAAGGTCAGAGTGCATAATGTTTACTGCTGGACTCCAACAAGCTGACATCACACAAACGCACACCCACAAGGTGAGAGCATCGACGAATTGAAGCGACAGAGAGCCCATTCATCTAGATACCGGAGCACCAAAAACGTGCTGTAAAAGGTGGTGTGAATTTGCGGATAAGGCGGGCAAACGAGCACCCGAAAGGACTTTCAGAGCACAGTTTTACAAGCGGTAGCCAGCACAGTAGGAGTGTGTGGATAAACCAATGTCTAATTATCATCCATTAACAGATTTTTGGGTGATGTAAGCAAGAACTGACGCAGATCCAAACCGCCGTGACTCTAATTGATTGTAGAAAGTGCACACGCGAATTGTAAGGAATCGAAATAACCCAATCTTGTCAATTTCGCAAACGCAGAGGAATTTGGGCAACAGGGAAGACGTATTAGAGGCTTATCCGGCACGCTAAGTTTGTCCACATGTAACCGGCCAAGATATCAATCCATTTATTTCAGCCATTCACTAATACAAATAAGTCTGTTCATGTGACGGCAATTCAAGCTCATGCAACCTCCCCAAGTAATCAAAACGCCTCTCATGCATATCGCCCCTTCATTCGCAATCACGCGTGTAGAACGGTCTAAATTTGACCATCAGTAAGTGCTGAGCGCATGGACAGCTCTCTTTGCGACTGAGGGTTACTTGGACACGTTTAGACGGTTGTGCTTCTCGAGACACACGTACACACACACGACAAACGATGTAAAACCGGTGAAGGTTGTCCCCTGCGACTAGCACCGCTATCCAACATTAGCAAGCTTTCTCACGTAATCAGGGAACTTCAATAAAGCCTTCGGTGCGGCGCCAGTAAGGGATCCTAAAACTCCTAGCCTGATTACAAAAAAGGGTTGTCCTAAACAAGGAAATATTTAGAAATGCGGACTATCATCGGAGGAAGGAAAGGACGATGTAACGGACTCACGGAAAGAGAGCGTCGAGAATTCTCTGACCGGTGAGAAGAGGGTAGTTGGCTGGAAGCTTTTCCGCGACCGGTCTCGGCTGACGCACTGGCCAGATCTGCAGCATTGAGTGCTGAGTCACCTCGCCGTCGAACTCGGTTTCGAGTACGTTATCCTACAAGGAATTATCCAACATGCTGTTGCGGTTTTCTTCCGACCAATGGGCTATAGATTAGGAAATGACTGGGCCAGTAGCACATGGGCCCTCCAGTTTCCGAGTATATAACATAAACGCCAAAGCATTTGAAAAAAAAGGCCCAGATGATATAACGCCTCCGTTTTAACGCGACAAATCATGTAGTAGTTCCCTTTCTAAATCAATTTTACACGACACGTGGTCCGCTAACTGAACCGAAGTAAGCGATTCGGATAATTAATAGGTGTCCGCCTACAGAGCATCGATTCATCAAGGAGGGAACGACAAGCAAAACCCAACACATAAGAAGGCAGCGGAGATCTAGATTTGATTACAGTCAATAGATCAAACGAAAACAAGCATGAAGTAACGACAGACGCAACAGTTACCGTAAGGTTGTAGTTGCCAGGGGCAGCGACCCACTTCACGGTGCCCATGGCCTTGGGAGCAAGCATAATTCTGTGCTTAACGAGGGTGTTTTCGTGGACATAGCCGAAGATGTCACCTCCGGTAATATGCATGCCCGGGCGAAGGCTCGTGTTAGGCTCGAATTCCCAGACCACCTTTCGGTCCAGGCAGGGAATGCTCATGCCCTTCGGTATGTAAATGGAGTCGGTGAGCTGGCGAATGTCCTGGAGGGGACGCTGAATACCTGGAAACGAGGAGAGGTGGTGGTGGGGAGGGCTTAAGAGTGATGAATGGGGAGGTCTTGGTGCGGCGTCTATCGCCCAATAAGCGGGACAGTATATAGGTAAAAAAGAAGCAAAACCATTGCATCGACTTACCGTCAAAGATGCTGCCCATAATGCCGGGACCTAGCTCCACAGAGAGAGGTTTCCCGGTTTTCATCACGGGATCACCAACGGTTACACCGGCTGAACGATAGAATTTGGTTAAGGGAAGAAACAATGAAGTCATGAAAAATATGGCAAAGAGAGACACCATAATGTCGGTCAATTCATTTCTACGTTTTAAATGAAAGCATAAACGTTCGCGTTGTAATGTCTTATAAAAGTACTAAAAATACTACTTAAGTGTATTATCTACATTGAATGTGGGACGAGTAAAGGATACAGGTATCTTCGTAAACCTGAATGGTAGCCATGTCCCCCTCTAGTCGAATGATTTCACCAACCAGGTTCTCGTGGCCAACGCGGACCAGTTCGTACATCGCAGAACCCGCCATCTGAGAGGCCGTTACAACGGGACCGGAGACCGCGTGTACGTAGCCATAGAGACTCTCCTTATCATCCATATAATCGAGTCGCATGTCATTAAATGCCTTTTCCATGGCTACAACTTCACAGAAAGAAGAAATTTAGTCAATGAAAAGGCAGACATGTTTGAGATTCTAGAAAACAAGATGTACAGAGATGATTAGATATTACAAATGCCAAAATATGTTGGGTCGGCAGAAAAAAAATGAACATGAGGATTTATGGAAGTTTCATTCTTAGTTTTCATGATAACAGGGTTGTTTTCTTGTCAGATAAATGCTAAGGTTTTCCATCACTACAAAAACTATTTGCAAAGATACTCGTGACCAAAATATAACCAAAGTAAGACTCCAACAGACTTCAATACTGCAACAGATTATCTCGATAGTGAAACCGATTATTGACTATGTCATTTATACACTTTGAAAAAGATAAATGAAGCGATCTAACGAAAACCAAGGTTGGTCAGACCTACTCAACAGGCGGAAACTTGTGAACAAAACTAATCGGATTAAACAAAATGCGCAAATAATAACTAGGCTCAAATTACAATGCTAGTACAACCAAACGCCATAACATGCTGGGGTCATGGCGAAGTGCAAAGTCGTACTTCTCCCAAAAATATGCAACTAACTAATTCACAACTACGCTTACATCAAGTGAAAACATGTTTCCAAATAAATTAAATTATTTGAATCAACGACTAGCGCTAGGGTAGAAAGCTAAGATATAATATAAAAATCAATTTGGCTTTATTTAACGTGTGCAGACTTTCCAAAAAGAGGTGCAAAGCAAATAAAGCAACCCACGGTTACCAAACTCGATATTTATTTACTGTAGAATTTATGGAATAACAAGATTATTTACAAAAAATTATATGCAGGTTTTTAACAGGGGCCAAAACTGCGAATGGGTGCAGCCAAGAACTTCATTGAGGCTCATTCATTAAAATGCGTAACGAAGTAAACTGTTATTGAGCTAATTGCATTCCAGAAGAATTTTAATTGCTACAACAATTAATGATTGTGTAGACCAAGTCAATGGATAATATACAAGTTAGAATACGTTGCAACAATCTAAATCAACGTCAAAGGGTAGAGAACACGTTGCCCAGAGCCAAGCATAAGGACTTATTAATTATTAAGAATTAAAAATTCTTCACTATTCACACGAACATTGAACAAAAATAACAAACTTAAATATGGGTAAAGTTATGACCTACCAAGCTTACCCAGGCGAGAAAACAGTTTGTAAAGCTACCTGGGCGGATTAAATTATTATCAGTATCTACAAATAATGATTTCAATTTTCACCGCACTAGCCTTCAAGAAACACAACGATATGGCAATTTTTTGCATTTTGTGGTGAAACTGAAAAATAAATCTTTTTTTTATATGTGTGGAGATATTTAAGATCATTATTTGATCTAATCACTGAAACAAAACGCTGAATTAAACCAATTTCTGCCCAAAGATGAAGCCTGGAAATATGCTTATTTAGAAACGCAAATTTTTGAATTATGTGGTTGATCGCAACAAGTATTTTATTGTTTTCATGAAAATTTTAGAACCGGTAGGTCCTGTCAGCACTTTGCTGAGCCTAATGGCCACATTCCGTTCGTGTAGGAGAAATGCATCACCGTCCATGGTTTTGAGCGTCGAAAAAGGATGACTGCTAATATTTTGGTCAAAATACAAAGAAAGAAACCATGAGAAGAATAAAAAGTATATGTTAATGTGAACTCGCCCGCTTATTGCACGGTTTAAAATAGGTTGTTTGCAATAATCTAACCGCCTGTGAATCGTAGATGTGCACATGGAACTGGCAAGGTCTACTTGGGATCTGAATAATGGTTTAATCAAATTGATAACGCAGTTCTATTCTTTGGTTTTTCTTTAAAGATTAGGTAGTGCACTGCACACCAGCATCAATAAGGCTGGTATGCAAGGGCAGCGACAAATGTAAAATAACGCCGATCACCTTACTCTCCAGTAGCAAATTCCATCAAGGTGCCGCAAATTATAGTGGCAAAGGGCAAATGGATTAATATGCATGCATGCGAATTCTTAAATCACCCATATATTATTAAAATGTTATCACCGAGTTACTTATTCACAACAAACCTCGAACTCACAGACGACTGCATTTAGATCTTAGCAAATCTCTGTTCTGTAACTGCTAATCAAAGCTACCGCAGTCTGTTTAAATGAATTTGCCTTACTTCATGGCCACGATAGTTCCATTTATTTTTCCAAAACTGAAGGACACTACTATATCACGCATCTGAATGGAGACACATGCGTCGACTTTCGGATGGTCAAACTCAGTACACTGAATTGTTTGTGCAAACAAGTCAACATCGTTCTCCAGCAGATTTGACACCAAGAAGCATCAGTCTTCCTTTCAATCTAAAGGTTCTCGTTTCATTAAATAGATGCCAACCTTCAGGGATTAATTCTACTTTTGTTTCTTCCTGGACTAACTACCTATAACATAACATCTCTGACTTCATTGTGTAGCGGACAGACAGCCACCTCGCGTAAGTGACGCGCATATAATGGCTCGATTGTGCCAATTACTCACATTTTTAGGTACTGGCTCCTGTTAGCAATCGCTTGTTACACAAGTGTACTCATTCGCGTGCAAAGCCATTTGGCTGGTTAACTCTAATAAATTATGTGTTATCTGTCGCGTCTTTTCCCCTCTTCTCGGGATGTAAGAACTCTTAGCCAGAGGGATGTCAGCTAGTGCTTGACCAAGCTACAACAATTGTACTGTTTCTGGTCACATATGAACCGTTAGCTTAAATAAGGTATAACTCATTTTTTAAAACTAATGTACGTCTTACTTGCTCTCAATAATCCCGAAATGCAGTCTATGATCTCTGACAAAGGCCTTGCTTATGGCGTCAGAGCCAATATCCTCCGCGTCTATCTGGATGACACGAAGAAGGCTATAATTCAGAAAAACTGCTCCCAGATGTTAAGAATGAGGTCAGTGTTTCACATTTGGGCAACGCTGTTTCCTCTAGTCCATCTATGGCCTCAAATTTACACAATCTATGTTCCATGCTACTTAACTTTCACCCTGAGTTACAAAGAAGGCGTACCATTTGGAAGCAAACTGTCACCTAACCAGATGCACATTCACCACGCCAGCCTACTTACCACCGAGGAGGGTACCACAGTCGTTTCCGTTAACAAATGCATTACACAACAGCACTCGGAGACTGCAAACCTTCACGTGACAATGCACGAGGCAGCCATTAGGACACCGCAGAATCTACACTCCATGAGGCCAAAAGAGTCATCGCTATAACGCTAGAAAGGCTGTATAATGAAGTATTAGAAGCTACTTGAGCAATGCGGCTCGTACTTCATCTTGCACCGATTCCAGTAGACACTTTCATTCACCGCAAACCAGCCCTGTGCTTTATGGGAATGCTCAGGGAAAGATGCATGGATACGAAATACGGCGTTGTCAAAAACGAAGGCCAATGATCGCAGCGACGACAGACAACAGCTAGACTCAGAGATAAGGCGCCAAGGCAATCAACCGACGGGCACCACACCATCTGACAGCGCTAGCATGGACCTTATCAGAGCTGCCGTACGCGAGCCAAAGGATAATGGGTTAGCCAATCCGCATGGACGGGAAGAACAACCAGAACGAAAGTCAGCATTATTGAAAACAATGCTTCCAGAAGTTTTTTTTTCCGCATCAATTTACACCATTCCTACATGGTCTTCGACCGCCCTTCATATTACCAGCTAACTCCATTTTATATACATTGAAGGATATGATAACATAACGGCACCCCAGTCAGACGAATTCATCCTTCCGAAGCCAATTATAGACCGGGAAAAAGGCATCAGTTGTCTTTCATTTCATTCTGGATTTCTTAGGTTTCTTTAAAAAACACGGCGTGCGCTTAGGATAGGCATGCCGGCGCACACAGACACGCAATGGGAAATGCAATAGAGCCAGTCAAAGAGGAGAGGAAAATTGCAACTCTCTTAAGGTTCGCCAGTAACACAACTGTAAATACGCAGCCGGGAGCAAATAATTTTTTTTAACTTAGGAGACAAGGGAAAGGAAGAATGCGCGGGGGCGTGGGAGGGTAAATGCACTGAATGAAATGGAGCACCCCTCCTCGTCCACTCAACGGTAGCCAGGGGCAACAAACGTGCTGGTGTTGGGGATGTTTTGGAGGTTATTGGCGGTGGCAATCACATGCGGTTGGCCATTGGCGACTGACGTGGCGAATTGAACACCTCCCGCGGGGACTCCAGAGGGTGCCATGACAATGGCTGAGGGGTTTATGATTGTCGCATTCACGGGGAGTCGGTTGAGGATAAAACGAGGTTGCTGGGGTCCGGAGGTGGTGGCGAATTGCACGGGGCTCACTATCCGCACAATGTTGGCTTGGCCGGAGGGCGGATTTATCGTTACGACCTGCAATACAGAGCGCCAGTTTTGCAATCAGACATTTAACACTGCGATATTAGGCCTAACCCCACAATACCATCATGTAATACAGGTCAAAGGCTTCTGGCGTTTACACAAAGCACATTTAGCGTTAAATATTAACAGAGCAGCCTCTGTTGGAGGATCGATACGCGTGAAGACCGACTACGTACCCCAAAAAAGTTTATGACAGAGTTTATTCCCTTCAAAGTTCTGCTCAGGACAAACGGATTTGTTGGCAGTGTGCGAATGCCCCACGACGTACCAGAGTATTGTGGAAAAATGCGCATTAAAAGATGGCCTATCGAAATAAAAGAGGACAAAACACTTACAGGTGAGATGCTTAATTAACACGACTACCCGCGGCGCTGCGGCGATCATAAATGTGGCTTTTTTCGCGATTAGTGTTTTAGACACGAAGTGAGCATCACTAACCAACGGTGAAGTGCTACATGCGATAACACAATGCTGGGGTTAACTAGAGCAAGGAAGCGTCATCGCCGCACACAGCATCCAGTCTAACCTTGGTTTGGGAGTTGGGAGCAGAAGGTTGTGCGGCAAAGGTTGCAAACTGTGGCTGCGGATGGTGAACAATTCCATTCACGGGGGCCGTAGCGAACCGAATCGGCACTACGGTGGTCGTCGGCACGTTGGGAGCGGTGGCGAAAATGAACTGCGGCTGGGCGGTGGGGAGGGACGCGGCAGTGGATGAGGTGGAGGGCTGCGGTGAGGGAGTCGAAGGCTGCTCAGAGTAGGCCGTAATGCAGGCCCGTTTCGTCGATCCGCTCCGCACAACGTCACCGCGTACCTGAGCTGTCGGGATGGGAGACTGCCACGCCGCCTGACTTACCTGGGCCGGATACTACAACAGAGGATGCATGACGTAGGAACCCCATTGGGCGAGATGCGTTAGAAGAAAGTACAGGTGTGCTGGCTGTCAGCACGCGCCTGCGCGAGGTGCACTCAAGACACTTCGCAAGTGTTCGTACAATGCATGAGCGAACAGTCCTCAAGCTCGGGTTAACTCCTATCAGTTGCATGCTACATTCGTGGATATGCATTTGCACTGGCACATCACACACACACACACACACACACACACACACAAAAGAAGCGGTTGTAGACGAATAAGTGCTGAGTCATTACCGAGGTCAGACTTCTCACTTGTCGTGTTTACCGCGCTACCAAAACTGTACACAGTGATAAGCCAGAGGTTCGCAAATAACGGCTCCGGGACTACAGAAAGGCTGCACTGCATAAAAGTATCGAAGGGAATGACCAAACCTGATGACTGGTGACGGGAGAGTCGTCAGTTTCCTCTTCACTGTCATTGTCTGTACAAGCGGCATCATCTTCCTCCTCGAAGGCGTCGAAAAGGACATCGTCGAGGTCTGCTTCATGGGAGAGGAAGGCATCCGCCAAAGCCGGAATATTGTGCGCGGCAATTTCGGCGAATGGATTTCTCCGTCTTACCGCCATGCGCCGTCGTCGATACTGTCGACGCTGACTTGCGCTGGCTATGTTCTTGTCACCATCAAAGCCACGGCCGCCGGGGACGGGGAAGTCGTCGTCGTCGGAATCAGAGAGCGGCTCGTCTGTCTGATGGAGGGCGGCGAGAGGGACTAGCTCCTCGACGAGGTTGCCAATGTTTTCAAGGCTACTGCCTACAAGCAACAAGGACACATCAACACGAGACGGTGTGAAATACAAAATCACGCTAACGAGGTGTCCTTTTGAGAGCTAGATTTTAATAGTGCATAAAAAACAGCTGATTTGTTGGCTTAACAAGTATAGGCGGAAACAGTTAAGAGTGACATCAAGAGGTTGAATTAACTACTGACGGCGTCAACGTGCTGATTCCAGGATGAGAAAAGCAAGCTGACGCAATGACATGGCAATCAAATAAAAGGCTCGACCGAGAGCGAGGTGCTGCTGATTTTTAATTTATAACTGGAAGCATGTTCGGGGGCTAAGGCAATAGCGCGAACAAGCAACGAAATGCCGGACATTAATTACATGCGCTCCCAACCTCCATGGCACACCACCAGTGCGTTTGCTTTCGGTTTAATGTGACGCGCTTTTAAAACAGAGGCCCGTTCGCGCACATCAAGTCAATTAAGCAAACAAAGTGGGGCGCTGGTGGCCACCTTAACTGCATCCACCACCAATGACCAATAGCCACCTGCTAGGCCCCTAATCCAATAGCAGCAAAACAGAGCAACAATACCACGGGAACAGAGGCAGGATACATCGAATAGTACAGCAAAGAGAAGTCAGCTGCACCATTGCAGTGAGTGGAAAGCCCATTATTAGTAAAACACATCGCAACTGGCATTTAAAGCTCGACAGTCACATAAAATACTATAATAGCAGATTGAAGGAGAAAAAGTGTCACTCTAGGAGTGTACATAAGCTTAAGAGGTACATCAAAACCTTCGACGTAGAGAGAAAACGCTTTTGGTGGTTAATGATGGTTAAAAATACTCGACATTAACATACAAAGAAGGAAACGCACCCATAATGACAACTCGTCCAGTTGAGAAGAGTTTCAATGAAGTACTTGAGTCGTGTTCAGCCTTGAAGTTGAGACCAGGAGCCAATTCTGGTTCATAACTATCGGAGGACACAGTAAAAAGCGCGCATTTGGTTGAATTGTAGTTAAAAGTCACAAAATTTGTCGCAGGGAGGTTCAGCTAGCAATCTAGTCAGGTGAGGTATGCTGTAGCAATACTAAACTGTCGCCAGGAGCCCAACGAGACTGAAACGCCTCCACGTTAGCCACCGTTGTGACTCGTGTTGTTTCACACCCGTCTCCACACAATGCCCCCCTTCCACAGCATGCTGTCGTCAACCCAGCGGAACCTCAACTCACCTCATTATCTCGAACGAGCACTTATGAATCACGCTTTCACACTTCTGAGGCATTAATACACACGCACAAACGCCACACACGACACGACACAACCACGCGAAGACGACGACTTGGTCGACCTCTCCAATGAACGATTGTCTTTCTGTCCTTGTGTTGTCTTAATCCTTGTTGCGAACCTAGTGCTATTTCCTGCTACAACACACAAATCAAGGCAATAAAATTGGTACAATCCAACTTCCACAGACAGAACTTAACCCGGAGCGTCGGGGTGGATTCACCACGCATCGAGAAGTGCATGCAAGCATCAATCCACAAATTGGCCATGACAACAAAAGTGCACGGACAAAAGGAAGGAAGCAGCCTACCTCATCAGACGGGGGCGCACCTTCACCAGTTCCTCCAGTCGAACGCGGAAGGGCAGCCTGCAGGTGGCCATGATATTTACAATGCGGTAGTTGCTGAACCGACAGGGAAAGCCAACCTGCGAGATTCGCCGAGCGATTCGTCTCGCACCTTGTCGAGCTTTCGACAAACTACGAACCAAGGAGGAGGAAAGGAGCTTGAAAAAATTGACAGTTTTTTTCCTGTTCACTTTACCTACATCCTCCGCCTAGCTTCGCCTATTTACACATCAACTCCATTGCTTCACGCCTATATTTTGTTACACTTCGGCGTAGCAAAGGATGCATGACAGCACCCACGCAAATGGACATCGGAACACAACGGACGGGTAGGTCTCGCATTTCTCGTTCCACAATGACTTGGCTATAAAGTGCTGCCAAGTTAAACACCAGTCCGTTAAACCACTTTATGGCTTTTTACGCTTGCTGCATTGATGCCCAACCAATTGATCACGAGGCAGTTACGTGCAACAACACACTCTCAGCACGATTAGATAACTCGTGATGGCTTTTAGGTCTGAATTCCCAAACCACACCACCTGTGGGCGGCGACGCATCCCTACCGATATTGAGCTGACGGTGATTGGTCGATGTACTGTGCCACGGACTTAAAATCGTGAACAGCCAATTTGATATATTCCTCAAATCGCTATTGCCCAATTCGATTTTACCAATACCAAAGAAATATTCATTTGCAAAAACTACTACTACTGTGTGCGTGAATTCTGATAAATTGAATCTAGCACGCATTTCAAAGCCGAGAACGAATCTGAGAAGATATAACTCTGCATTGAACACACACGTCTAACCTAAATGTTAGCACGTTTAGAAAACGAGAAGTCTGCGAAAGGCAACCCCGAAACATGGCGGAAAATTGGAAAACCAAAAGCGCGTTTCAGCGTTGAGTCACATGAAACACTACTTTATGAATAAAGTGGTGCGATACCACACAATTTTCTAAAGAAAACGTCTATGCGTGCAGTGCATTAAGTGCAAGCCAGTAACGCAGTTGCTTCGCTTTCGGCACCCAAATATTTGTTCAATTTAATGCGTTCTTGTGAAATCCGATTCCAAAATAAAGCTTTTTTTCTTAACGCGATTATCTTGAATTATTTCGCGCTTCGCTGTGGTCCATTCAATGTTTTTTTGCAAATTAGTAAAGTTAACCATGGTATGGTACAATTGACCTTTGACCACTACGGAAACGCACGATTTCACATTTATGGAGGTAAGTTACCGACTCCCCATCACAGAATATTAAGCCACGAGAGAACTTATGCTAACCTCTGTAGAATAAGCTCATTTAACTAATTCACAAAGACTTTAATGAAAGGCACTGTTAGAACTATGGAATACTTTGCCTGATCAATTATGGTAAAACTGGTTTGGACCATTACTTAAATATCAATACATTAACTTAAACGCTGTAGCCATTTCAGACGGGTACTGCCTCCGAGGCCTGCTAAACATGGTACATTTAGGAGAACGAGCCAGGGCCACCAACCGATAGTGAATAAAGGACTCAGAAGGCGGTATGAAGTCAAAATAACCCTGAGCAACACAGAAGCCGCGTTACGGACACTCACGAAAAAAAAACCAAACATACTTTCATTCTTGGCAGCAAGAAAATTGCATGCAATGATTGGGCATACAACTTTGAGAAACCAAAAAATTAAATGATCTATTAGAACTAGAAGTTCATGACCGTCAAATTGACCAATCCCGACTATTCAACCCAGCATTACTTGATTAAGTCTAAAAGAGGGAAGCGAGTAGTGGTTCCGTGGGAAAGATATGGCAGGTACCAACACAATCTAAAAGGAAATACTCGTCTCAAACGTAAAACTCCGAAAGGTGTTTGCGGCAATGAGGCTGATGACGAAAGCCATTACCCGGTTGCCTCTTTATCAGAGACTGGCAGTGGATGTGGTGGTCAAACACCATTGTGGTGAATCGTCCAAGAACCCGACCGTCGCAGCCTCACACACACGACCTCCTTTTCACGGTGTGTCCGACAGTCACGCGGGCTCGCCTGCTCATTCACCCCTCTACATGTACTACCACCGCCCGCGTTATCCCTGTGACCAATCACACTTCTATATCTTTAGCCCACTCAAGTGTAGCAGTCAAAACAACAACACACTTGGTTGAACTGCCTAGTAAACGGTTGTCCCACGTCCTCTCCGGTCTCCTTCATCTTCGCTGGTACTTAGGGTAGCAGAACAGGGTAGCACTGGCCCCGGCGTGGTCTAAGCCAAAATGCTGGGGACTTCAACAGCATTTATCTTGAAAATCAAGTCTACAGGGCAGATTAATCAGAAAAAATAACTGGCTATTTGGTGGGAGCACATGGGGTGTTAACAGTAAACAGACGGTGGCGTTGGTAGCTTCTCTTGTTACTCTAGATTTTGGGTTAATGCGCCGAAGTACGGCAAAATATGGAAATAATGTGAGACTCACGAATTCGCTCCGGTGCACCAAATCTTCCCACTGGACCAGATGGTTGCAACGGTGTATGGCTTTCGCAACCGCATTATGACGTGCTAAATATCACAAAGTACATAAGGCTCGTTATTTTGACCACGATGCATAAGTTAGGAAGGCTTCTGTAATATGTCAAGCGATACTTCAATCAAGAAACCAATAGCGAAAGGCAAGACAATCAGATGAATGCCACATGGCAATAACGCCCGGCAAACTGTATAATGCTATGTTGCTATTTACAGGCCACTATAGACTCGCAAGTACGCAATAAGTTCACCAAGGAAGGATTTCGAGATGGCCTGCGAAAAGATTGTAGCATAGGAATTTACAATTACGAGGTTATTTACGGACTTTAAACTAATGAACGAAGCGCAATTGAAATATTACTGCTATCACATAATTGAGGTTACAAGCAGTGTGAATACGCAAGTGGTGCCAACAATTAAATTGAGTTGGCGATTTGCAAATCGTGTGTGCACGCAGCAAACAGGCGACCAATGGGGCACAACCAAATGCTGTGGCAGCGACTTGCCAGAACAGCATCTGAGCAAAAGCTCACGTAGTGGAACCTCACAGCAACTAATTAGGGTTTGTCATTTGATAACCAAGTTCTCGTTTTAGATTCATTCCAATGTGGACAATGAAAACAATGATGATTTATTCTGGTAAGTGGGCAGCAGGAGCCTAGAAACCAGTAAATCTGCCGGCTACAAGAGGATGCTAATTGCATTAAAGAGGGATGATCAGTGTGAGGTAAATGAAAGTAGAAGCTCATAAAATTCCAAGTGGATTCCTTGATGAATACGAACATGACAACAGTCTCGAGCATCACTTCGGCATTAAATGATTTTACAGAGAGCACGATCCGGTCCAGACTATTCGATAAAAATGCTTACGCAAAAAACAGTACATTACTGGTGGTCGATCCCTTTAAGTACACAAGAAATGAAAGGAAGGGTGTAAAATGCTTACATTTTGCAAGGCTTTGTATTCAACATTAACGCTTGATCTGGCCAACTCCTTTAGACGCAAGTGACACCTCATATTTGCCATACAAACCACGTTTGTGATTGTTAGGGTCATCGAAGGAACTTCATCGGATGAGGGATCTTCATTCTGGCCCTCAGGAGCAACAGGTTCTTTGACTTCAACTGTTGACTGGTCCTCTCCGGTAACAGGGATAGAATCAAGGAAGTCAAGACTATTCAAAGAGTGGCCATTTAAAGGTGATTCGCAAGCTGACGAAGCACCGTACATCTCCTACATGAAAAAAAATGTAGTAAGTGTACGGAAAGAGTTCTGGTAGTGACATATTTCAGAGTAAAGAGGACGGTCATGATGAGAGGCAAATCTGCTAAGAGGTACATGACCGATATTTGATCACCAAAGTGGTCGAAGTGGGAATTATACACAGGTTGTGTAAAAGTTATTCCACAAGTCTATAGGAACAGGAGCAATGAAAACTACCAACGAAATTCGGTGGTCCAGGAATGAATTTCTATGATACACATCAACGGAACTAAGACCTATACCTAAGTACTTGTACCTTTATATACAGTCATTGGCGCGATCACTCGTTAATTAAAAGGTGACAAATTAAACACACATTCGCCATTAATATGATGAATGTGCGCCTTACCAAGGCTACGGGAACCCTAGAGACTAAACTAAAACTTAATTCTGCATTTATGTTCCCATGTGCATCAACGCAACACCCGAAAGACGGACAAACAATGCAAAAACAGCTGTAGCAACCCCATACAAAGTAGGCTCGAAAATAGTGGATAGAAATTTAAAACAAGAGAAACCGTAGCCAATTATAAAAACATTACTACCAAAACCTACAAATTGCTTATTAAATTTTTAGGAGCATTTTTAACTAATTTTATAACATAAAACAATGATTTTTGTTGGGATATCTGTAAATCGAGATGACCACTGAGAAATAATTACGTCTGTAATTTCAAACAGTTAGACTTATTACCTGCAAATTTTAGGCATGATCTGTCACATTGGATCTGGTCTATTTAATGGAATTAAGTTTGCACAAAAGACTTTTAGGTAGCAAAATGTATATTCCCTCTACTGACCTATTTCTAAATTGGCCAAATTCATGTGCGAAACCTACACTGTTTTTTGAACATACCTATTGATCAATATTGCAATATTTCAGAAGACTGTTTGCTGATAATTTAGAAGGCATATTATTTAGATAAAGTCCTTATAAACAAAATTATTTGAATCTGGTTATTGACGTAAGTGTTGCTTCAGTAAGTTATGCTTTAAATGTGCTGGAGTCATTTTCAATTTAGGACTTCATTGTGCTAACTCAGCGTCATCTATCTTATAATTTCACAGTAATTCACATTGGTGGGTTAATTTAATAAAATAATTTCGTCTTCTCTCAAGTTTACGTGTTTAATTAATGGAAAGGTTTGTTTTGAACTCAAAGCATCGTCACATTTCTGCTGATTTGTTTGCTCAAGATAGTTATCAAAAAGGAACAACGGCCCCATGTTAACGTAAACGTTTCCCATAATAATTGAGGCTCCTTCAGTTAATCTAAACTGACCTCAATATGGAAAAAATGTCTTAAAATAAATAAGGTGACATAAGCAAAATAAGCGGAAATGTCTGTATGTTTATTTTTGAAGACTGGCATGTGATAGTGGTGAATTCTAGGGCAATTTGTTCGGTAAATCGTGTCGCTGTGGTTCTAGTGTTTTAAACGCGACATTCCTTTTGAATTATGGCTTTCTTGTTTTTAAAACCATAAGTATTTAAATGATAATTAGTTTGTTTAGCAAGGACTTAAAAGGTATTTTCTTTAAAATCATATTGAGAAATAAATTTCCAATCTCCTATCATTAGAACACGTAGGTTCAATAATGAAGTGTTTATGTTTCGAATGAAACTCTTCAAAAATTTAAGACAAACTTTAGGTTTGTTGTTTGGTCGTTCTAGTTTGCATACATTATTTGTGCGTGAAGTGTTATTATTTTTAAGGCTACCAATTTTTTGAAACCATCAGAGGTCGTTAAGCAAATCTCTTTTCATAAGTTATTATTCTTAATGCCTATTTTATTACACTCTACCAATCTGCGTCACCTTCGCCACAAATCCCTACGCTTAGGAGTTAAGAAAGAACTAATTGTTGTTTAAAAATGTGATGCCTATTCTTCAGATTAGCTTTAGAATCTCCTTTTCATTTTAACAACGGCAGCACTTTAAGAGGGAGAAAGAGAGTTAGCAAAATGCATCGTTTACTGTATCAAATCAGTTTCACTTCGAAATGCACTGACAGATACCTGTGTGAAGCGTAAATTGAAGTTAGAAACTGTTGGCCTACGAGCAATCATAGGTTCTTTGAGCCATTCTTACATTCCCCCGTATAAGTTAAAATTCATCAACAAATCCAATAAGTTGATGTGAGTTTATGGTTTTACAGAATCACATGGACATTAAGGTTGACCAGTGTGTCTGCAAAATGACATTTCTGTGACCATGAAATTTTTAAGGAGTAGGTAGTGCTTCAGTCGGTTGGCATAATTATGTTGCAGGCATGCAGTAATTTCAGAAAGGGTCAAATGTTTCAACAAATGTATTGGCGATTTCAGCACAGCCTTTTGCATTACTGCAATGGTGTCGTTGAAACATTATTCAAATTGTCAACTAGCAGGAAACCCGAGTGTTTAATCTGCTGTTATTAGAAAATTTGTGTACTTCTTAGTGCCAAAAAACCACATATTCTAGATATAGATAAGCTAAATCGTCCTATAAATCCATTATTTAGAATGGAAGTAACACATATCAACAGCCTCAATACAAAACGCGCTGCCTAACGTAATCACACTTGAACCAGTATGGAAGTAGTCATGCTGAAGAAACTCCAGTGCCCTGTCTATAGAATTCTAGTTGCATTTAGCCATACAAAAGACTTTCACACCCCTCCCCAAAATCAAATGACTCAAAAGGCATCAATTTAAAGAAACCGCACTGAAGCAAAATTTCAATTTGATCAAAATTAGTGTTTATGAAAAATCTGCAGTACATTAGAACCACTAATGGGAACAGGGTGGATTAGGAAATGGAATAAGTTGAGACTCCTCCATAAACAGGTACTGCGATCGTTGCCAAGGAGGTCGCAAACGGAGGTTACATTTGTCGTTATGACGCGGTATTTGGCAGTATTGAGTCCATCCAACCGGTATCGCTTCAGGGCAATCTTGAGGAGCAAATTTCTAGTTGAAAATCGAACAAACAAATGAGGTGTTAGCTGCAAATACGATTCCCAATTTTGTCAAGGAGAGGGTGAGGTTGAGTAAATTAAAAGTGTGATATGTTGTGCTAATGTGATAATAAATTGCGGCAGCATTGGTTGCATATGAGAAACAAGCAAACATTGCAGCATCTGAAATGAAACTTAGTTGAACTGCTATGCAACAACACAAGGGTAGTGAGTTAGACGCGGACTTCTTACTAAGGGATCGTATACCCCGGAATTTAGTGACTGTTAATGATTTAAAACGAGTGGCTAGTAAAAACAGGGTTGGTTACAATCCTTACTTTCTCCAAGTGTCCAAGATTTTGCTACTTTTGTGCGGCAACATGACGTAACGCGTGGGTCGGGGCATTGGTCTTGTTATCGGAATCCCCAAAATCGATAATCTGTGTAAAGACACGCATTTTTAATGATGCCTAAGTAAAATGTTCAATAATAAGTTTATCAAAATTGGTCGGAGTGTTACCTTTCAAACATATCGTCGTCTTCAGCCCCCCATCCCCAGAAAAGGTTGGAGAAACCATTCACTCGGAGAAAGTGGTTCACCGGCATGGCGAGTATTCCACCAATCAGGTTTAAGTAAGGCAGACTACCCAAAATGGATGATAAATCAAAAGGACTTCGTACACCTACACTTGCCAATCGACTGTCTCCTTGCTCTTAAGGGATATGGATGAATTACAAGGCGCACTAATTGCAAAATTTCATTATTTTTAAAGCCGTCTTATTTAACACTAAAGAAAATAAGATTGACAAAAAATATTTAATGTTGCTTCTTCACCTAAATCTAGAAAAAGCGGTAATGTAAATCTACATTTAACTTCTCCTAGGTATGCATATTGTGCGTCTAGATTTTACAGCCTTACGTGTAGTTAAATTTGTCGATTTTGACGCTCAGATGTCGAGGGTACGCCGGACAATTGTAGTACACGTCGTCGCCCAAAACAGGTACCAAGTCGACGTCGTGAAATATAATGCAGTCAAAAGGCACACGTTTGCTCGATTCTATTACTGCTGCGTTCATCAGCAAGCCCTTGTTGAATGCGTGCGCATCGGTCTGAAACGGAATCAGTAAATACGCTTTCAACAAAGGGACATTAACGAAGCTTAAGACGAATAAATTGAAGGGGATCCCATCGCCTCACAACTTGTCACGTGTCTTTTTGTAAAAAAAAATGCACAATTTCAAGCAGTGGTACAGCCACCGAAGCTTATTTTGCACAGAAACCGGCCAAGACAATGTGAGCATTTTGACTAAGACAAGTTAGGTGTTGAATCTGAATAGGAGGGACTTTAGTTAAAAAGATTAGACACAAGAGGCCGGGTTTTAGAGTTGAGAAACGGCACAAAACTACTTACTACAGACTGAAGCAACTCTCTTGCAGTTCGGTCGCACACAGGATTAAAACGAACGTTTCAATGTCTGAGGTTAGTATTCAGCGACGAAGCAAAATGATAACTTGTAGAGAATAAAAGAGTGCGGAGGGTTGCAAAATGGCAATGGAAAACCTCAGTACTGGGAACTGATAAAAGATCACAAAATAATGAAAAGCTGGACAATTTCGTAAAACGACCCAGTCCAAATTTAAGTCAACTCCCCCGTCTGATATTGTCATTTTGGGTAGCATTTGTTGTGGTGATTGGAATAACCGGACGTGTCTTGTGTACAAAGCAATAACCAGGAATCGGACTTTTTGATTTGGTCTCCAAATTTTAACACATGGAAGTAGAATTGATTCTGTCTCCTTCCTGAATCTGATGACTTTGTTCAGTGTTCAGTGTGGCATGTGAGGTGGGTATGAATTTGGAATCGATCGTAGCATCGTGACACCACTTTCCCAATCCCTATTTCGACACTCCGCAAAATCACACATCCGCATTAACTCATTTCTTCATATAGCACCATTGAATTATTTTATGTGGATGTCCTGGTTCCTGGACATCTACGTTTTTGTAAAATTAAAACAAGCTAGAGCATTTAACCTAGGGATTACAGTTACTTGTAAGCACGCCAATCAATCAAGATCAGTCGGAATCGTGAAAGAAGTACGATACCTGCTCAACGATTACGATGAAAGTGCACACAGACGCGGATTCCAGCATCGGTGGCAGTTTCTTTAAGAGTTCCATCAACAGCTGCCATCGATCTCTTAGAGGAAAGACTAACAGCACTCGCTGCTTCGGTGGTTTGCAAATGCCTTCACAGAGGTCTCTTGGTAGAGAAGATTCTACAACCAAGCAAGTGTGATGGACATTGAAAGCAATTACAGGGCAACAGGACCTGAGATAAGGCAGTGGGGAGTGACATTGCATACTTCAGATAGCAGCGTGGAAAACCGGGGTGATTTAGACGTGGGAAATAATGTCCGTTTTGATCGTCTAATGACCAGGGCCAAATGTCGGCTCATGTTATTATTATGAAGCTTTTCTGAGGAAAGCTAGGAACCCCGTATTTTGTGACAAGTATTCCACAACAAGAGGTCTCATGAAGTGCGAGCAGGTGGTGAAGATGGGATCTGGCAGTCAGCTACTTTCAACAGAGGCGAGCTTTACGATTTGAGCTCAATAAGTCCGTGTCCATGTGTCCAAAGGGTGAGAATCTTGCTCAGGGCACCTTTTATGGGCAAAGAATGTCATTAGCCTTGGCATAGAAAACGTGACTCTGATTGGTAAATTGCACATTAGATGCAGGCAGGACGTTTTAGCTTACCATTGGTACAAAAAGAGTCTCTGACGCTATTTTGTTGAGAAATGAAGGCTTTAGCAAATTGCTCAAGCGTTACATTGGCGGAATTCGCCAACGCCTGCAACTCCGCCAGAAGCAGTGCCTGGCCGTACTCATTGTGCCTGTGGCTGAAGCCTGTTGGGTAGTTGACAAGTCGAATGCCCGCATAAACGGCCACGAGAAACGCCCCCAGTAGAAGGCTGAACAGGCAGGCCAACAACTTGCGCCTGCAGTGAAGCATAAATGCACGAGATTTGTGCGGTTGGAGCGCGTTGCCCAGCGCGTTGGTGTCCAGCCAGCCCAGGGCTATGATTGGCCGAGGCTTCAACCAATTAAATTGCAATGTCGACACGATGCGAGAAACGAGGCCCAAAAGCGTGAGCATTTTGACTTGAGGTGGTGCTGTTACACCCCGCTGTCGATTTCAGCCCCTTGCGCACCCATAGCTTGCTTCGACTCATTCAACTCTCAAAATTGCGGAAGTTGTAGGACAGTGTTGGCATACCGTGATTTCATTGGCTAGCAGGCCAAATTGCATGCGCGTAATCTTACCCGGGGGTCGGAAATCAAGGTCCAGTAACAAAGCTGCAGCGAATTTTTTTTTCTGACGAGGACGCGTGGACGAGAGAATCGCCAGTTGCCAATAATTTTATGCAAGAACTGCATAAAGTAAGCGACCCGGTGAATTCCGTCTAGGTGAAGTCGACCAGGGAAAAAATGTACTTTTTAATCAGAATTAATGCACTCTCAGTGTGTGGTACTGGTGGTGTTGCTAGAAAGGACAAGCCGAATTGACGCGAAGATTGTTTTGTAGAGCAAATTATTTAAAATCAGATCGTGGCCTATCTCCCTCTCAAGCCCACGCACTCGATTCGGTTAACTTTGGAGCTTATGGCGAATCAGCACCATCACTTGAACTTGCACAAATAATTTCAACCTTTCCGGAAAATTTGGTTACACACAAATTGAGTAATCAATTGAATCACGGAAGGTATGTAGTATTTTGGGAAAAATTGTACGTTCCTCTTTGGGTTTATGGATCACGAAATATTGAAAGTCCATTAAGGCTTTCAGAATGCCATGGAGAACGTGAGGTTATGCGGGAGGAGCATTAATGACACATGCAAGTTGGAGGCGTGTTTGGTGTATCGTTTATCAAATGAAAACAATTTCGCGCAGATTGTTATAAAAATGTCTACTGAAATGTAATTAGTAAAACATTCTGATGAATGATAAAATGTTGGCAATGTACCGAACTGTTTGGAGCAGACATATTTTTGGAGTATATTTAATATATGCGAAAGGCGTTTAGCAGCATTGGGTAAGCTAAATAAATCGATTAGAACAAACCACACACTTAAACCTGTAGTCTTTCTAATATTTCAGCCTTTTAATAATCTCTTGTTCGTTTTCGACATCTTCACTGCGAGTGAATGTTGTAAAAAGGGAAAGACGTGCGGCTGTTTGCGAAATACGCAACAGAAGAGGGCGAATTAGCCAGATCGACCTGTAGCGTAACCTTAACGACGTTGACAGAGAATTAGAATTGTTAGAATTAGGAATCGTGATATGAGGGGTAGGGCATGTTCCACGGTTTCGATAAAATGCTAGTGGGTCCGCAGGAAGAACGCAGTCGGTGGCGCTGTTTACTCCCATGCTGTCCCCATTTCTATGGAATTATTTCGCCCATGCATACACACAATTGTACAAAAGGTAGGTTTCTGTGGTGGTAAAAAGTCATTGGCCGAAATCTGCTGCAACTGGCCAAAATGTACCAAGGTGAGACATTTCGACGACTTTTCTTCCTTAGAGTTAAATGGACAAGACTGAAATGTCGAAAAGAAGTGGTTGGTTTGTTTCAGAAAAACAAATGCCGCCATAATGCGATGTTTGGAAAGTAATTGTAACTGGTTGTGACTAGTTTGATTTCGTAACCAGTGTTTGCTGGGAAGCCAGCAGCCAATGATGACTTTGCGTTTTTCCTCGATTTCCTGTGTCCTTACACACCACTTTTGGTGGTCAAATCGACCGCCATTATGCCATTGGCTTATTCACAATTAAGCGCGCAATCCAATTATTTCATCGTACCAAAGGTTGTTCTAGGCATGGGCAAGTAGACATGTAACTCGGCTTTTGTTCAAGGCGATAGAAGTCTCGTCGTTGACCTAGTTTTGGGAAGTCAGTGACTCCTCGTGGTCCTGTCACTTCGTTCTCTTGTTGGGGAGGTGTGTGAATCCCTCTTCAACATGGAGTCCACGCTCTCCCACCCTCTGGGCTTGTCTTTTGTCACCGGCGGTAACCACGATTACCCTAGTCTTGATGCATTACGACCAGACTTAAGTGCGTGGCCAGGAAATTTGATAGTTCTCCCAGGAGTGGTCAAGATAAATCTGCAGTTTGTGCAGATTAAGTTGAGGCTTTTTTTTCAAATCACCCACACTGCAACAAGACGCCGTCTGGTAAATCACATATGCAGAAAACATTTGTGTGCATTATTTAAGGCGCATTGCAATAAATTCTGTTAACGGCAAGCCCGGACGTAAACACCGGCTTGCTGCCTCGTTGACTGTTAGACCATAGCTTCCTATGGTCTGAACTATTAAGCTAGACTCAGAATTCGCTTCAGCGGGTCTAAACTACCCCATGGTGTGAGAAGGCAACGTGTGCTGTAAGTCTGCGTATTTTGCGTGAGAGTGACCGTATTGGAAGTGAATGAAGGTTTGGCATGCAGCGGATTAACGGATACAAGCCACTACAAAGGCACAAACCAACCATGTGGACACTATAATGACCTGCAGCGGATTAAAAGCGATCGCGCCTCAGTGAACCCTGCTTCCTGACCTGACGGTGTCGATGACTCATCCCCTTTCCATTGGTTACTGTTATCAGACGCCTGTCATCCGCTAACTCATCCACACACACTTGGCTGGCGTGACGCTAATAAACGGTCGCGTCCTGTGTCGCCCCTCTTCTCACCATTTTCGGGTTCTTACGGCCTGTTAACTAGAGGGTTTTAAGGCAGGCGGTCCGCGCTGCCCCACCATCTGGGCATCAGCGGGTCTAACCAACCCCCTTGTGTGAGAAAGCAACATGTATGACTGCGCATTTTGCGTGGGAGGAAGGTAGTGGTGGTGGTGGAGTGACCGCACCGGAAGTGCAAGAAGGTTTGGCCCTCAACAGGGACGTGTCAGGTTTCTGAGATTTAAATCCATCCTTCACTTATGAATATGTGGCCAACTTCGGCCTTTGGATTTTTTCTATGCATAGAATTCCAAGCGCAGGTTATTTATTTACATTCGCTGCCTTAATTTACCATCTTCATCCAAAGCATAACACAACTTTTTTTAGCAAATCAACAAAAATCTGATCAAGAGTCGTCTTTTAAATCCCCATCTCTTCGCTCCATGCCAGTTATTGCAGGTAATCGCACTGCTAAGTGGACGAAAGTGGCCGGTCGTCTGTGCCACCGAACACAACCACACTGAAAACTGAAATCACGTGAATAAAAACGCACTCAGCAGTCTCTTCGTTGGACACCAAGAAACCTCCGCACTGGCGTACAACAAAACCACAAATGTACATACTTCAAACGTATACAAAAGTGTAAATCACGTCTGCAAGAGCTCACACATTGGCGAGGTCACGGGCGGGAGCAAGAGCACCTTGGGGCACTTGGTGAAAACTGGAGCACTATAGCCGTCCACATTATGTACAAAGACTGCAGAACAAACGAATCTACTGCCTGAATTAAACTACGACATTGGTCATAAAGTACTCGTGCAAACGTCGTCTGCGTTGCGTGTGACGAATGACCATCTGAAATTGCATTGTCTTGTCTGGTTGCGATTGGAGATCGGCCTTCGCATTTGTGGGTTGCTGTTGCATCAGCAACAGCGGGAGGAGCAGGAGGAGGGGTGGAGCATTTGCATTCCTCCCAGACGGTGGAATTCGACGCCTGCGCGATGACGTCACGCCAGGGGGCAAGGGGTGCGGGGGGGGGGTACTAGATGGGCCGGTCCATTGCCTCGAGGTACTTCCGGTCGATGACGTATGGAATTAATCGGTGCCTAAAACGACAAGGCAGCAACTGCAGCATCTCGACTGAACTTTTATCTTCACTCGTAATGCAAGCGTCCTTGTGGTTCAGATGAAAAAAATTTCAATGAAATGATTATTTGGCTGAGGTCGACCAGAAAATTGGGCTCAGTCACTTGACAATTGCTTCAAATTTTCCCCTGCCAGGCAAGTGTTTGCGTTGTCGTGTATCCGGAAAGCTGCTTCTCTGTTTAACAATGTTGATGCATTTTGTTTGCCTCGAAAATTTCAAACTACCGCACAATTGACCAAATTTTGGTGTTCGCATTTGATAAATCAAGCGATTTTGTAAAACAGACATGCAGTTCT